>BSBN01000053.1:0-117500 GCA_027924645.1 Cunninghamia lanceolata | reverse complement strand
AAAATTTCTATGATTTATTAGAATTAGATAATTAACTTCAATGTATAGTGCATGTATATTTTTTAGTAATTTTTTATTAAATATTTTATTTATTATTAATTTTTAAATTAGCACTAACAAAAATTTCAGACTTATATTATACTATAACACATTTCTCTTTACATATATATCAAAATATATTTTTTCTTTTTTCATTGAAACAACGACATTTATGTGGAGTGAAATGCATTTTTTGAGATTTTTCTAACAATGTTTGTTATTTTTCCTAGTGTCTTGAATAGAGGTCATCATTTTTTGTATTAGACCTACACTCATTATAAAATTATAAAATATCTAATATTAAAGAAAACATAATATATTATAATTTTTGTGAAGCTAATACTAAGGGTGATGCAGGAGCATCCCTGGTTCAAGAGCAATCTTGCATCAACCAAAAACATTTGCATTTCAGTTTGTTTTCTTTTATTTTCTAGTTCAGTACAGTCAGTTTAGTCAGTAGCAATTTTAGTATTTTGGTGCGCATTCTACCATAGTTTCATTTTAGACCTTGTGGAGATGGACTTAGCATCTAGACACATTCATGCACATCATATCCAAAATTCAAATCATTTGGATCAAGTACCAGAAAGATATTGCTATCAAAAGATCAATTGTTTTCTCAGAACAGAGCATCTTGATAGTCTCAGATAATTAGCTAAAGGAGAAGACTTGCGGAGCATTTCAAAACTTACAGAGCTAAATGCCATATCACTCAATGTTGTTTAGGTCATGGCTGGCCTTCCCTGAGATCTGCATGCTATTCCAATCATTTGTGGACGAGTTCTATATGATTATGTCTAACCTGTCAGTGTACACACATCACAACTCTTCATTGGAGTTTGAGATCTTCCTTGGCCAATGCAGAGGAATCTTATGATCCAGAGATGATATATAATCATGTAATAGATGTCTAGGAAAGCAATGATTGATAGTTAGCATAATTTTAGAAGTTTGATAGTTTGAATTCTTTATGAAGAAGCTTCAAAGCTATATCTTGCACATATTCTGTAATTGAGGAATTAGGCTTGTGAGCCCTAATTATAAGCCTGCATGATGCCGACCAGTTTGTATTTCAAATCTATGATATACTAAATGATTGAATTTGCATTTGGTTTATATCTTTGAATTGTTTTCATTGTCTTTACTCTTGTTGTACTGTCTAAACCGTTCACTCTGTGGACCCTCCTAGCCATGACTACACCAAGTGGTATCAGAGTGAGGTTTTGAATCTTTGGGAGAAAATTGAGTGAAGTGGGTGAATAAATTCTGTAAGATATTGCTATGAATAGATAGCCAAATCTGAGGCAGACTACCTGTGTTGTCAACCGATCGCAGATTGTGAGGCAATTGTCACCTTGTAGCCCGATTGCCGAACTTGAGGCAGTTACACTTAATCCTAGGAAGAAATGCCACCAAGGAGAATACCTGCAGTTGGTACTATGGCTAGAAGAATGGATGAGATGATGGAAATGATGAAGATAATGCGAGTTCGCTTGGATGCTATTGAAGAAGACTGAAGAAGAGGACTTACACCTTGACCTAATGTTGAGAGTGATGATGATGAAGAATTTCAATCCACTGATCAAAATGAAGTAACCCTAGGAGATGAAGAAGAAGAATCAGATCAAGTCAAGATGTTGCAAGCTGTTTTGAAGATTGGGAAAAGACCTAGAGTTGATGTACCAAATTATACTAGCAATTTGAATCCTGAGGAGCTGATTGATTGGATAAATGACCTAGAAGAATACTTTGAGTATGAAGAAATTGAAGATCCAAAGAAGGTGAAATTTGCAAAGACAAAGTTGAAAGAACATGCTGTTATATGGTGGAAAGAAGTTCAATTGGATAGAAATAGAAGAGGAAAAGAGAAGATTACAAAGTGGGACAGAATGGTGACAAAGTTGAAGAATCAGTTTATACCTGCTAATTATGAGTTGGAGTTGTTGAAGAGATTGAAAAACCTGAGACAAAAGGAGAAATCTGTGAAGGAGTACACTAAAGAATTTCATAAGATGATCATAAGGATGGGAAATAGTGAAGCAAGCAAGGAGAAAGTAGCTAAATACATCGATGGGCTGAGATTCAACATTCAAGAAGAATTGAGTTTGGTGAGGATGACAACATTGGAAGATGCATATCAGTTTGCCCTGAAAGTTGAAGAAACGTTGAGCAAGAGGCATGATCAAAGATAAAGAGGTAAAGGAGGTAAATTGCAGAGAGCTAGAACATTTTCTGGAGGAGAGAGGTCATATGCAGAGTAGAACAAACAAGAGAACACATTCAAGGAGGACAGATATAACAATGCGTATCGAAGAGATGATAGAACTTTCTACCGCAGAGAAAACTCTAGTCCATACCAGAGTGAAGGATACATAAGAGAAGGAAGAGGACCTGATAGGAGAACATTCAGAGGAACCTATTTTAAGTGTGGAGGTGAAGGACATAGGGTATTTGAATGTAATCAGGGGAGTACAAGTAAGAGGACAAAGAATAGTGGAAGAGTACCCTATGTGGAAGAAGAACCTGTTGGATCACCTAGTTCAGTTGGTAAACCTGAGAAAGGAGAATCATTAGTCATGAGGAGAGCACTATTTCAAGCAGAGACAAATGAGGAACCATCGCAGAGGAAGAGCTTGTTCAAGACCAGATGCAAATTAGGAGGTAAATGTTGTAAAGTTGTAATTGATAGTGGTAGTTCAGATAATTTGGTTTCAAAGGAGATGGTGACTAAGCTAAAGTTGGAGAGATTGAAACACCCTAAGCCATATCAGATAGCATGGATTTAGGATCATCATAAGCTATTTGTGAGTGAACAATGTTTGGTGAAATTTTATATTGGATCTTATCATGATGAAGTACTATGTGATATTATGCCTATAGATGTATGCAATATATTGTTGGATAGACCATGGTAGTATGATAGAAAAGATATACATGGTGGGAGAAAGAATACATACACTATAAAAATAAAGAGAATTACTTTGGTTCCTTTGGAAGATGATCCTAAGATTGAAGTGTGTGGGAATGCTAGAATCTGTTTGGTAGATGGAAGGAAATTTTTGGATGGTTTGAGACATGAGAATATGTGCTATGCTTTGATTCCTAAGAAGCCTCAAAACCTAAAGACAGAGACTGAAGAATCACAACCGGAGGAGATAACTGAGTTGCTGAAAGAATATGAAGACATCATATTAGATAATGTACCTAAAGGATTTCCACCAATCAGGAGTATCAATCGTCACATGGATCTTATACCAGGAGTTAGTTTGCCTAACAAAGTAGCACATAGAATGACACCGATAGAGAATGAAGAATTGAATAGATAGATACATGAGTTGTTGAGGAAAGGTTTGATCAGAGAACGATTGAGTCCTTGTGTAGTACCTATAGTGCTAGCACTGAAGAAGGATGGAGAATGGAGAATGTGTACAAACTCTAGAGCAATCAACAAGATCACAGTTAAGTATATATTTCCTTTACCTAGGATGGATGACATCATGGATTGTTTAAGTGGAGCCAAATATTTTACAAAAATAGATTTGAAGAGTGGATACCATCAAATCAGAATCAGAGAAGGAGATGAATGGAAGACTGCTTTTAAGACAAATGAAGGATGGTATGAGTGGTTAGTGATGCCTTTTGGATTGACAAATGCACTGAGTAATTTTATGAGGTTGATGAATGAAGTCTTGAAGAAATTCTTGGGTAAGTTTGTTATTGTATATTTGGATGATATTCTAATTTTCAGTAAAACAAAGGAAGAACATTTGTGGCACCTGAGACATGTATTGCAGGGATTGAGAGAAGAGAAATTGTTGATAAACATCAAGAAGTGTAGTTTCATGAAGGAAGAATTGGTATATTTGGGATTTGTGATTTTTACAGAAGGATTAAAGATGGATCCTGAGAAAGTAAGAGCAATTGTTGAATGGCCTACACCTGAGAGCATTGGAGAAGTTAGATCATTTCATGGATTAGCTAGTTTCTACCGGAAGTTCATTAGAAATTTTAGTTCAGTGTGTAACCCTATGATAGAGACAATGAGAGGTGACAGAAAAGACTTTAAGTGGAGATCAAGAGCAGATAGAAGTTTTGAATTGTTGAAGCAGAAAGTGACAGAACAACCTATTTTGGCATTACTGGATTTCAATAAGGTATTTCAAGTAGATTGTGATGCAAGTAGAAATGCAATAGGAGCAGTGTTAATTCAAGAAGGCAGACATGTAGCATATTTCATTGAGAAGTTGAATGATGCAAGGAAAAGTTATTCAGTTTATGATTAGGAGTTCTATGCCATAATTCAAGCCTTGAAGAATTGGAGACATTACTTGTTGCCTAAGGATTTTGTGTTGTATATAGATCATCAAGCTTTGCAGTATTTGAACAGTCAAGGAAAGTTGAATCAAAGACATATGAGATGGGTAGAGTTCATGCAGAGTTATACTTTTGTGTTGAAGCATAGGAGTGGAAAATCAAACAAAGTTGCAGATGCACTAAGTAGAAGGAACTTGTTGATAGAGATGAGAGTTGAAGTGTTAGTATTTGAGGAATTGAAGAACATGTATGAGGAAGATCTTGATTTTACAGAACCTTGGAAAACATGTAAGGAACCTGTTATGATAGATAGGAGTAAGTGGTTGGATTATTTCATTCAGGAAGATATGTTGTTCAAAGGAAACCAGTTATGCATACCTAGGATTTCGATGAGGGACACTTTGATCAAGGAGAAGAACAATGGTGGATTGGTAGGACATTTTGGTATTGATAAGACAATAGCTTTGGTAAGTGAAAATTACTTTTGGCCTCAGATACATAAGGATGTTAGGAAATTTGTGTAGAGTTGTAGAGTTTGTCAAGTAGCAAAAGGGAGTAGTCAAAATACTAGTTTGTACAAATCTTTGACAGTACTGGAGAGGCCTTGGGAAGACATAAGAATGGATTTCATAATGGGATTACTGAAGACACATAGAGGATATGATTCAATATTTGTAGTGGTGGATAGATTTTCAAAGATGACACATTTCATACCTTGTAAGAAGACAATTGATGCAGTGCATGTAGTTGACCTATTTTTCAAGGAGATTGTGAGATTGCATGGATTACCTAAGAGCATAATTTCATATAGAGATACAAGATTTCTTGGATACTTTTGGAAGACACTTTGGAAGAAGATGAAGACAGATTTGAAGTTTAGTTTAGCATTTCACCTACAGACTGATGGACAGACAGAGGTAGTAAATAGAAGTTTGGGAACTTGTTGAGATGTTTGGTTGGAGAGAAGATAAGAAATTGGGATTTGATTCTATCACAAACAGAGTTTGCACATAACAATTCAATGAATAGGAGTACCGAAAGAACACCATTTGAGATTGTGATAGGAACTAATCCTAGAGAAGTAGCAGAGTTGAGAGACATCAACATGGAGGACAAAAGGAGTGAAGAAGCAAAAGAATTTGTAGAACACATGGAGATAGTGCATAATCAGGTTAATAAGCATTTGGAGGAGATGAACAGTAAGTACAAGGAGAAAGTAGATGAGAAGAGAAGACACAAAGAGTTTTCAGTTGGAGATGAAGTGATGGTATATTTGAGAAAAGAAAGATTTCAAATCGGGACATATAACAAGTTAAAATTGAAGAAGTTTGGATTGTGTAGGATACTTAGAAAGTTTGATTCAGGAAATGCATATGAAGTGGAGCTACCAGAGACATTGGGCATATCACCTATTGTCAATATTGTAGACCTATATCAGTATCATGAAGTAGAGTTTAGTGATAGCATTGAAGAAGACTTGAAGAAACAGTTACCACAACAAGCACTAGACCAGATTGAAGACATCTTGGACAACAGAATTAGACGCAGCACCAGAGGCAAGCAATACAAAGAATATCTTGTGAAGTGGAAAGGCAGACTGGAAGAAGACTCATCTTGGATTTCTCAGGCTGAGGTGGATCGTCTTAGTTTTCCTCTAGTCCTAGCAAAGTGAGGGACTCACTTTTTAAACAACCCCGAATGTCTGATGCAGGAGTATCCTTGGTTCAAGAGCAATCTTGCATCAACCAAAAACATTTGCATTTTAGTTTGTTTTCTTTTATTTTCTAGTTTAGTACAATTAGTTTAGTCAGTAGAAGTTTCATTATTTTGGTCCGCATTCTACTGCAGTTTCATTTCAGACCTTGCGGAGCTAGACTTAGCATCTAGACAGATTCATGCACATCATATCCAAAATTTAGATCATTTGGATCAAGTACCGAAAAGATATTGCTATCAGAAGATCAACTATTTTCTCATAACAAAGCATCCTGACAGTCTCAAATAATCAGATAAAGGAGAAGACTTGTAGAGCATTTCATGACTTGCAAAGCTAAATGACACATCATTCAATGTTGTTTGGATTGTGGCTGACCTTCCCTGAGATCTGTACGCTATTCCATTCATTTGCGGAGGAGTTCTATATGGTTAGGTCCAACCTATCCGTGTACACATGTCACAACTCTTCCTTGGAGTTTGAGATCTTCCTTGGCTGGCGCGAAGGAATCTTATGATTCAAATATGATATATAATCATGTAATAGATGCCTAGGAAAGCAGTGATTGATAGTTATCACAATTTTACAAGTTTGATAGTTTGAATTCTTTGCGAAGGAGATTCAAAGCTATATCTTGCACATATTCTGTAATTGAGGAATCAGGCTTGTGAGTCCTAATTGTAAGCCCGCATGATGCTGGGTAGTTTGTATTTCAAATCTATGATATACTAAATGACTGAATCTGCATTTGCTTTATATCTTTGAATTGTTTCTGTTGTGTTTACTCTTACTGCATGGTCTGGACTGTTCACTTTGTGGACCCTCCTAGCCGTGGCTGCACCAAAGGGCTACATACTTACAAAATGGCATTTCCAAATTACTTCATTTGATTCCCCAAAAGGTGAAGCAAAATCACTTTTTTGTCAATATTTGATAGGTACGGAGGAAACTCCATTAGGGGTTTGATTTAAGCCTAGGGGGTTCTATCCAAGGGGGTTTTATCTAACCTCCTTAAATGGAATCCCTCTAGTCTTGAATCATTATTTTTCCTAAAAAAATGTGATTTTAGGAAAAAATTAGGATGTCCCACAATGGGATACACTATTGTGTGATTAGTCTTCAACAATAACTAAATATACCAGACTAACCAATCCTTTAAATTAATAGCAAGCTTTATCTTTAATAATGCATATTCATGAGGATACTTAAGGATATATTCTTTTACTTAATTTAATCCAAATTAAGCAAACTCAAAATATATTATGATTCCTCATTGATTAACATTTTTGTTATTGAATCCTCTATTTCAACAAGTCATTCCCTTTAATATTTTCTATAATGTTCTAAGCCCTTGAATTGAATAGATTTTCAAATGAAGGTTGTATAGTTTACTACTCTTGTAACTATAATTTAGTCCTTCAATCATTGAGTTTCAATTAGTTATACCTACTTAATCATTTTCTACCGAGTTTCTTGAGTGAGTGTGATTACTTTACCTCATATCTTTATAGAAAAAGAGGTCAAACAATAATTTTATAATCTATATTCACTTAAAGAAAATAAGAATAATAATAATCCAACATCATTAATCATGAATGGAAAAATATATCAAGGTCTTCTTCACCCATGTCTCATGTCTCGAGTTTATACTTACAATCTCTATGATTGGTTATACAACATCATACAAGTTTAAACTTAAATTCTAGTTTTAAAGTTGTTCCTTTTACCCATAAATGTTGAGGATATCCAAATCAAGAATCATTGTTACATTGCTAAAAACTCATGTTTTATTATTGTAATTCTATGTTTGAGTTCAATATTCTCATAATTTATTCAATTGCTTTCACTTGTAATATTTTTTCATATTTATTTTCTATGCAATTCCATCATATTTGATAATTTTTTTATTATTATTTTGGCATTATATTTTCTTGTGTAATAGCAAACAAACACCTCTACAAATAAGATCTAACTTTGATGGTCACATGGTCATATTTAGGTTTTTTTTCCATAAAATACAATCAAAATTTTACGAAGGTTGTATCATATGAAAGGGGTGATTTCAAATAGATAGTTAAATTTCTATAGAGTTATATCTATGTATATGTATATTTATGTATGTATGTATATGTATATATGTATGTATATATATGTTATATATACATACATATATACATATACATACATATATATACATACATATATACATATACATACATATACACACACACATACACACACACACATACATATACATACATACATACATACATACATACACACATACACACACACATATATACACACACACACACATATGTGTGTGTGTGTGTATTTATGTATGTATGTATGTATGTATATGGTTTTTTGGTTTTCTAATGACCATTTATGCAACAACAAAAGAAAATTAGTTTTTTGAATTTTAATTATTTTCTTATATATGATTTCTGGTTTTCCAATGATCATTTATTCAACTAAGGAAATGTAGTTTTTTTAATTTTAACTATTATCTTATGAATACATAAGAATCTAGAATTGAGGGGGAAAACAAGTATTCACAAAGTAAAAATCTCATACCCAATGTGAGAAGTCCACTAAATGATGAAGATCCAAACCTTGTTGTTTGAAGAGCTATCAACATATGTATTATGGTACCCAAATAAGGTGAAAAGAAACAACCATGGAAGGGAGAATGTGCAACAACAATGGATCCCACATAAGAGGATTAAAATTTAGGATATGGTCCCCCAAGACAAAAGGAAACCAACAACAATGATGACTCAAAACAAGGGGAAAAAATATCTAATTGTCATACACACAAACACACACACACACACACACACACACATTTTTTCTTTTCTAACAATCATTTCTGCAATAAAGGAAATGTAGTTTTTTAATTTTTAATTATTTTCTTTTAAATATAATTTTTGGTCTTCCAAAAATCATTTATTCAACTAAGGAAATATATCTTTTTGAATTTTAAGTATTTTATTATGAATATATAAGAATCTAGAATTGAAGGGGGAAAACAAGTATTCACAAAGTCAAAATCTCATACCCAATGTGAGAAGTCCACTAAATGATGAAGATCCAAACCTTGTTGTTGGAAGAGTTATCAACATATGTATTATGACATCCAAATAAGGTGAATAGAAACAACCATGGAAGGGAAAAGGGGTAGAAACAATGGCTCCCATGTAAGAGGATCAAAATTCAGGATATGGTCCCCCAAGACAAAAGGAAACCAACAACAACAATGGCCCAAAATAAGGGGAAAAAATGCCACTATATAAAACACCCAAAAACAAGCAAGATATCTCAAAAAGTGGTGTCCTTCCAACCTCCCAAAACATAGAAATATTCATCTCTCAAGTTATGGCAACCAACACCTTCAACACAGTGACCAATATATTTTTCCTCTAAAAACAAACAAAAGAGGCCCAAAAATGCCAAGGCAATTAAAAACTAAACCATTGTTAATAATCATTAAAATAAGTAATTTTGACCATTCAAAAGTCCCAAATGATAATTTTAGGATGCTCCAAAAAGCCCAAATCAAATTCCTTTTTAAAGCCTTTCCCCAACCTTCAGGAAATAAAATAAATTATGAACAAACACCAATGAAAACAACCAAGGGTTACAAAATGACTAGCACATGATTCACTATTAATTAGAACAATCATGTAGAATAATGTATATCATGAGAAAGGATAAAATTTAACTATAATTTCTACAATTAAATTATATCATCAATTTTACAAAAAGTTCTATCAATTAAATTACATGTTTAATCCTCATAATTTACTATTCATACTTTACCATAAGGTTATTATTTTAACTAGGTTCAATTCAATTCCATACTATACTTATTTTGTTACTAATTTATATTTATCAACCTTAATTCATTTACCATAATAATTTAATTTAATATTAAAATCCACATATAACTAGTCAATTCATAAACTAAGGTTAGCAACATTTAATCAACATTATATTCAACATCAACCAACTATCCACACATTCAAGGAAACTATTTTGGTTATCACAATTATGTTACATGACTAGAAATAACTATTAAATATAAGAAATAAATCATCATTACCATCAAGGAATTCAATTGTCATCATCAAGCACCCATCACAGTTTACAAGCACATTGACATGAAATTTAATAGAATGTCTCATCAAGTGTTAGAACACTCAACCCAAGAATAACACCACTTATTAACACAAGGATCATGAGTAAACAAGGTGTGACTAAGGCCACAACATGGTTGGGCCTTACAACTAGGTTCAATGAAATCCTTTTAATTGTCATTACTACACCAACTTTGAAAAGTGAAGGAAGCATGAACAAGCAAGAAATCTCAAGATTTCCATTCCTTAGAATAACCCTAAGATTATCGATATATAGAGCCATATCAAGATGGAATGTTGCTACATGCTCAAAATACTTGTTAGAAGAAGCCATCAGGGAAGCCAAGATTACACAATGAGAATTAGAATGTAAATTGTCTTGAATAGGTTAAGTCAAATCTTCCTTCAAACTCAAATCACTTGATCTTCCACCAAAGCCTCCATGTCATAGGTGAAATGATCAACTATGGATGCTTTGGTCCATAGAATGTCAGTTCTCTCCAAGCCGTTTGAACCCAACACTTCTATAATAAATTTCAATGTCACACAATCTTTGATGTTTAAAAAACCCTACCTTAGGAGATTGTGAATTATTTTTGGATGATTATGCTATCTTTACATTAACCCTTTAATGGTGGATGAATGTACTCTTTCATTTATATTTAATAATATAGCATATAGGTTCTAATTTTATATCTTATTAGAGTCATAAGAGGAGGGTCTCATTCCTCTTAGTCACATTTATTGTGGTTGTGAATAGAGTTGCATAACATAGTTTTTAATTAAATTTTGTATCCATTAGGTCTTCTATAATTAACTTACATGTTTTAGAATTGAAATAGGCTAAGGCTCTTATAAATCATTGTGCACAAAGTTAGAGACTATTTAATTCTACTTATTTGTATGTGAAATTTATTGTATTGTTAAACATTCTTTAGACATTTTAACCATTTGAACATATAATGTATATGGAAATTAAAATATGCACTTCTTTGTAATTTTTTATTGGAAACACTTCTATGAGAATTATGTATCAAAATTTAAATAATAAAGCATATAATCGAAGATTTACAATAAAAAGTGTGTGGTAGGTATACACGACCCATCAAAGTACTAGAAAGAAATAATTAAAATCAAAGGCATCAAGCCAAATTACAAAACACAAGTTACCATTATGAACAAGCTTCCACACCATGAGG
Organism: Cunninghamia lanceolata; assembly: GCA_027924645.1. Classification (NCBI taxonomy): domain Eukaryota; kingdom Viridiplantae; phylum Streptophyta; class Pinopsida; order Cupressales; family Cupressaceae; genus Cunninghamia; species Cunninghamia lanceolata. The sequence continues at coordinate 106,095 of BSBN01000053.1, read as the reverse complement.
AGTAGGAGGCATATCATCCTAAATTAAGGAACCACCAAAGATGAAGGCTTTCTAGAGGTAGGACCAAAGACCTCCCAACCTTCCCAAGAGTATTGGATAATAAGTGACAATAATATTCTGTAGCTTGGAGGTGGCTCAACATAACTATAATGAGTCCTTTATAATTTTTGAATCTCCTACATTTTATCTTTCTATATCTACTAGAAATAATTTTTAAAATTTTATTAAACTCGTGGTATATAAAAATTCATTGCATTTAATAATTTTCTTTTTTATGGTTGATTGTACACATTAGGTTGAGTTGTACATGTAACATATGGGTAGCACAATGGTGGGGGCCTGTTGATGTAGGGGGTATGTGCATAGAAATGGGGGACCAAAAGGGGGTCAAAAGTGGCCACTTTTTTTTTAAATCAGTAAAAACTGATCTGGGATGAGAAATTGAAGATAACCACGCTCAAAATTTGAAGATGTGACAAGAACAAGATTCATAGTGCTCAGAATCTAGTTTCTAAACTACTAATTTTAAAAAAAATGGGGGAGATTAAGAGGTTCAAATAGGGGGGAGCACACAAAGTGCTCTTGTTTTTGTCAGAAAAATATAACATAGTGTCTTGTGAGCTCCCCCTAAAATGCTGATTTTTTTAAGTATTTCACAAATCACTCTAGTAGAAAATTATCTAACATCACATAGTTTACACCTGATTTTTTTGTTAAATTTTTAATGAATATTATGATTTTTTATGAATTTTCAAAGTGGACACATCCTGAAAAATAAAAATTTGAGCATGCTCCTCCCTAATTTTTTTGAACATTAATCGAAAATCAATTTTTTTAATGTGTATACAATAGAGTCTAGAATCTAAAAATTTAATTTGTTTCAAATTTGGATGAATGAGTGAAAATGACACCAAAAATACTATATATAAGTTTTCAGCAAACATACAAAACACTAGAAAAAGAAATTAAAGATGGAAACCTTAATGTTTTCAGATTTTAGAAAAACTTACATGGTTAGAAAGTGAATAAAAAACTTGAATTCATCCCAGAATTTTTTTAAATTAACATTGAAAAATGTGTAAACCTAATGGAGAGCATACTTAAGATTTAGTTGATTTTCTATTTTTTCTTGAAAACACATCTTTGGGTGTCTAAAAGGTAGGTCTAACCCTTTAGGTTGGATGTCCAAGGCAATTCCAACCCTTAGAGTTGTAAATTTCCAATGCAATTAAAAACATGAGTGTGTTATAATGTGCTCATATTTCAGATTGCTTTTAAATGTGAGCAACAACCTACAAAAAGCCATAACATGTGAATTTAGACCAACATGCTCTGTTATTCTCCTATTCTATGCCTTTTGTGACATACAAATAAACTTTTGATGCTTTTGAGGATTGACAATCATTAGTTGACAAAATAATCTCACTTTTTGTTATTGTATTGACATCGAAGATTCCAATTGCATGTTTTTAAATCAACTTTGATATTGTAAATAATTGTTTACATGTTCTGAGGAACTAAAATATTTGTTTGACAAATCTAACTAATTTTTTTTCTTACATTAACAAAAAACATTTTAATTGCATGTTTTGTAGTTGAATTTGATATATTGTCAATCATTATTTGTATTTTTTGATCAATTGTGTTAGATTGATATAGAATTCAACATCATGCCAAGGAAACAACCAAAAACTCAAACATCAAAGGAGTGTGAAGCTGAGAATGCAAAGAAAAGAGAACAAATGAGACAACTTCATGAAAACAAGAAATTGAACTCCATAGATGAAGATATACCATCTTTGTCAATTGAAATAGATCATGAAGCATCCAAGAAAGAGAAGGATTTGGAGAAAAAAAAACAAATACAAAAACTTCATGCAAGTAATAAATTGAATGTGAGAGTTGAAGGTATGTCATCTTTTCCATCTCAATTTGATATTGTAGAAAATTCTCAATCACCGATTGAAAATTATGATGCAATTTCAAATGTAAATATATATGTTACACCAATTGATCAATTGTTGAATGAGCAAAATTTATCTAATGAATCAAGTTTTCCATTGAGACCGCATCCTAGAATTTTGCATAGAAAATCTAAGTTTTAAATTGAAATTGATGAGAATATTCTAAAACCAATACCTAATAATATTCCTAAACGTATTTGTAGAAGAAATGTTAATAAAACATGGAAAATATTTTTAAAAAATTAAGTGAAACTAGAAGATGTCATGTTTTTGTTAAAATGATGAAAAATCTTAAGTAGATTCTTGGTCTAAGAACATCAAATACTAATAGCAAAAAATCTATTGCAAAAAATCTATTATATTCCTATCAAAGAGTGGATTTGACCTTACACCAAAGATATTAATTCTACATGACATGCCATTACATCAACTATATTAAGTAATCAAACAAAGAAATCTTGCTTGATAAGGAAAATGAGTCAAGCACTAAAAATAAGTAGAAACACTAATGAAAGTCGTTGGGAGGCATGAAAGGATTAAGGACTTGAATAACAATGAACTATGGGCATTCTCTAGTAGACTCCCACAGAAAGATAAAGTCATTGTTAAAGCCTTAAAATCCCTAATTGATTTTTTTTGGAAAAATAACACAAGAGTATCTCCTAATCAAAGAGATGTTATAAAATGATAATTGGTTGTCAAAACTATGAGCCACATCCAAAGCATTTTTTGGATGACTCAAACACAATTTTTCTCTAAATTTATAGAGTTATCGTTAAATAAAAATTATTCGGAGGTATTTTGAAATGGAAAACCCTTTTTATGTCAAAATAAATCACACACGTACAACTTGTTGTAGAGTCCACATAGAATTTTCTATGCATTATAATGTTTTCGACATATATGTGTATCTTTGCATACTAATGATATTTTGTAGGAGTGTATAATAGAAGCTCCACCTAAATCGACAAGATATTCCATTTCAAGCTTTTTTTTTGTGAAAGCGTAGATGTACAATTATTTTATAAGAAATCATGTTTGGATGGAACAAGTGATAGTTGTGATGGTTTGCAATGTTTGAGAAATTGTGTACACATGGATAATACACATGCGATTGGAAATGTACTAGTACCTTTTGGGAAATATAAGTAAGTGGAATACACTCTAAAAGATGGTAAAGAGGGAAAAAAGTGTGAATTGGTGAGTGAAAAAATACTGGTATTTGAATTTATGTCTATTTATCAATAAAACATAGTGTATGAGTATGCAAAGCATACACATAGAGATTGATGGTTGGACTTGCAATTGAAGTTATTCAAGGACACATTTCTTATCATATGATCATGTCAATTGTAGACTTTGTAGAGAATTATACACTACAACCATAGAATGAGGTTCAATCATAGTACTACAACTCCACTCAGGTTCCTATATTTGTGCATATAGAATTCATTCATGTACCTGACAGTATAGAGGAAGATAGAAAGATATTAAGAGAGTATCATTTTTATATTAGTGAAGGAACATCATGTTTGGTTAGCATATCATATTGTTAGATAATTGTACATCACAATTTAAGAATTCACATATGTTCTATTGGTTGAGTGGGATGCATATATGATGAGTGGTGTTCAACATATATCGATTTTTTTTGGTGTGGGAGCATGTATTAAAAGTGCCTTATCATGAGAATAGTTGAAGTACAAAGACAACGTGAAGTTGACAGATGCATCATCCATCGTCAAATGGTGTAACTCTACAATGGGTCTAGGTAATGAAGGTAAGTCTACAGTTTGTAGACTTTTTTTGTTGATAGAAGAAGCTAACATTGTAAAATATGAAGATTATTATATAGTGATAGGATCAAGTGAGATCCACTCTTTTAGAAGCTCAAATGCAACTTCATAGACTATTTATGTGAGACATATGGCATACTTTTGTTCCTCATGTATAGATTTTTCTTGAAATGAGTTTGAGTTAAAAGAGTGGGTCGATGAATGGTGTGCAAGAACTTTAAGCCCACTTGAGATGTATTGACTTCCAGGAGCACTAAAACTCATGGAGATGGAATCATTAGTTGAATTTGACCATATTTCATATCTAGTTGAACCAAATATTATAGATGCATTACTTAATGAATAATATTTTTTAGATTATGATGTAGTATTTTTGTATTATTTATTGAACTAATATTTTTTGTGTAATTTAATGTAGGACATGTTTATGCAATTATTATAGATTAGATAATGATGAAGGAATGAATTATTATTTGTGTCATTGTGTTGATGCAGAAAATAAATTGGCAACCCTTATAATAGATGGAGAAAACATTGAGTATCCTACATGATTGGTGGTTGTTACTAGAAGATGGCTTAGAAGGTACCCAATGAAGAAGTAAGATGTGTGGTTGTTCAAGAACTTTGACACACATAGGAAAATTCTTCATTATTCTAACCTTGTTGTGGCATCAAATATTCAACTAATCAAATATAGGGGTAGACCGTTGAGTAAGAACTTGTGGAAAGTTCGTGAGTCTAACCATGGGGCAATACTTTACACCATAAAGAGTAGAGTAGATCCACATGGTTCATTGGATTGAATTGGTGCAATGAGACAAAGGTATGTTATGTATTTCTTAAGTTTTGTGATTTGAACATATTTTTCTTTTCTTTTATTTATGTTATGTACTTCTTAAGCTTTGCATATCCTCATTTCACCTTCTATACATTTACCATGTGTTTCTTATTCTCATTCCACCTTCTATATGTTTGACATGATTTTTTTATCCTCATTTTAGCATAGCCTCATTTGACATTATTTGCTTACCTTCATCTCATCTTAGAAATATGTTTGACATGACATGTCTAGAGAGAGAGAGAGAGAGATGTTTGGCATGATTTCATATCCTCATTTCACCTTCTACATGTTTGACATGATTTTCTTATCCTCATTTCACCTTCTTATGTTGACATTATTTATTTACATTCATCTCACCTTAGATATATGTTTGACATTATATGTTTAGTTAGTCAGAGAGAGAGAGAGTTGGGGAAAGAGAAAAATGAGGAAAAGAGGATGAGAGAGAGACCCAAGAAGAGAGAGAAAGAGAGACACACACATTTGACATGATTTGTATATCATCATTTCACCTTCTGTAACATCCAGCCCCGCAACCCCGAAGGGTAAGGGCCAAGAGAGAGAAAGACTATTTTTTTTACATAAATAGATAACATACACATGATACGATTGTCGATTTGATAAGTCGAAAACATTCATGGCCAACTATGGTCGAATGAGCAACCCGAAGGAGAGGACTAATTCACTCTCAAGAGGAAACATTATTAAAATTGCATTCTTTTTAAACACCAATTCAAATGTTCCTTCTACCCATTACCAAAAGTAAACAAGAATCCATAATCATCATAGTACAAGCGGATCCGATACCCACACCAGAATCTATAAGCCAAAAGAAACATCTTCTTCTCATTAATTTACATGAATACATCTTCTCTCTTAAAAGAGTACAACTACATAAAAGAATATACAAGAACAATGGCATAGCCATGAATATGATACAATAATTGAATGAGTACATCAGCTGATAAAGTAACAGAGAGAGAACGTCTCCAACTGGTGCTCCAATAACTTATTCCCTGGTCCCCAATGGCGGTGGAAATGCCTCCCAACCATGTGGACTCATAAGAGACCACCCCACCGTGCTTGGAGGTAGTCACAAGGCCCAAATAGAAGTGACCAGGTAAGGGTATACATGATGGCCAACACTCACATCAATCACGGAGTAGACACGAAAAATAATGCATAATGCCAAAGTCATAACATCGAGATGCTCATCAAATATAATGTTAGGTGCTACTCACACCTACAAAGGTACAAGACACTAGGGTGTAGATTAGATGAAGTGTCAACATGCGTGCATGAAGGGATGGCACCACATGGACTCAAGTGCACCTCCCATAAAGACGAGGAGACCCAATCATGCCTGAATCAACGCCCCGTAAACGGATAACTCAATGCCCTGCAGACGAATCGGCCTTCTCGTATGCATCCTTAGCCTTTACAAGCACTCAAGGCCATGCATGAGGACTCAATATCCTAGACCTAATCTCATCTCGTTTAACCAAATGAGGCATGCAAAACCCAATAAAAAAACAATCCAATAAAAATAGGGGACATGGTGAGTGTCCCATCTGCATCCACAAAGTATTTGGAATAGCCACAGAGGGTAGGGTACGTGTCCCAAGGACACCACATCTAACTCAGCAGAAACACAATATGTTTATAAAAATTAAATACAACATTGAAAAACTGTGGTCTACAAAACAAAAGCTTTTGATGACAGTGTAATTTATTGAAAATAGCCCTTTGTCAGTTAGATCAATTGTGTAATAACTCCAGTGACCCCTATTTGATCACTCTTCATAAAGGAATGCAAGGGTAATATAAGAAGAGGCACGACAAATGATATTATCACAATTTGAATTTTGCATAATATCTATCATATTTAACATAACCAAAAAGAAGTAAAAACAAAGACTTACAAAAAGTAGATCTTAACTTTTCTCCTATAGTAGTTCCCTTAGATCCTTGGGTTGCAGGACAAATTTCTGAATTAAAGATTTTGTAACTAATTTCAATGCACCTCAACAGATCGATATATCTAAGGTATTGGTGCCATAACATCCTTTAACCCCAAGACTACAATTTCCACAAGGTTGGTCGTTTAGTAGAAAAAGACCGTAATGACCAAAACAAAAATTCGCCCAAGTTTCATAAGAAGAGTTGAAATGAAAATATCTCTAGAGAAAGAAATTTGACATATAACAAAAGGTTTCCATGGAACTAGATTTCTTCATTTTTTTATCATGCATCCCAGTTTTGTATGGCTGCACTTATTCTAATCTCTTATAAGATCAAACCCTCTTTTGTTAAAATAAATATAAACATAGACCACATAATCTTTCTTTAAAAACCCTTCTTGATCTACCGAAAGAGGAAATCGTTCAACATGTTAACAATTGAATTCAGGGAAAGAGGCAGTGTAAATATCTTGCATTGAAATAAACTTTGGCACATATTAAAATCGATTCAGGGTAAAGGGCGATGTAAATTTCTTGCATTGGAGTAAATTTCTAGCATAAGTTTTAAAACGTAGTGATGGCATTTCAGTTTTTCTGTGGTCTAACAAATTGCAGCACACAAAGTTTGGTTTTGTGCTAGAAAAACAAGGGATTGATGCAAATACCTCTGAATAGATCGCACCCCCCTTCAGTGCACCTCTCATTGCAATTGATAAGCTCACCTGGGTCATAATTTACCTCCATCAAGCACTTCCTTCTGCTATTTTCTGCCCTATTTTTTTGTCTTTTACAACCTCTCCCCTGAGGCGTTGACTCTCTTTGCCTTTTTCCACCATATCCCCCTTTACTCACCCCAAAATTTCCATTTGTTCACCTTATCTACCAGAGATATTTTTCCTGGCTTAGAAGATTTCTTTTCTGCTTGGTCTTTGTGCCCGTGATGTGTTGTAAACCGTGCTTCTTCAAGATCCTTGCAAGGATTACAAATTCGTACAAGCTGCTCTCTGGGTTTTCCTTCTGAGAACCTCCAATGAGGCATATTTCTTCCACTCAGCAATGGCTTCACTGGTAAACCTATTTTCTCTCACCTCTTTCCTTCACCTCCTCTACTACATCTTCTCACTGCTCCCTGAATATGAATACGGATGTGAAATATATTGAGAAGCATTGAACAATGGGGGAAAAAATGTGTTGACTATAGGGGTGACCCTCCCCTTCCTCTCATTTCCACCAAACTCTGCACAATTACCCCATTCTCTACCAAAACCATTAAATTTCCAACTATCCACCCAAGATATTTTCCTCCTGGCTCTTTATTATTCTCACCAACCTCACTTGGGAGCCCTCGAATGGCATGGGAAAGAAACTAAAATAATGGAAACTGACTTTTTAAATAAAATCCAACATTCCCAACATACAAAGCTTCCAAAAACAGGTTTAAATATGACAATAAGAGCTCACACAATAAATTAATAAAATCATTTAAAATAACGTAATTAAAACCACATGGTTAAACCATTAAAATCTCCATTTAATCTAGTATTATAAAATGTCATATTGAAACCACGTAACGGGCCAATGAAACCACATCATAACACTGTCAACCAATATGGCCACATAAAGAGATTAATAGAAACCATGACTAATACCTCAACAAGATATACTGGAAAACCTCATATGACCGTAAGGTAATCTAGACGTTACCGTCAGGTAACTAGATGATAAGACAACAACACAAGAACACTGCACTAACTGAGTGCAGTGGACTAGGGTAGGGAATGTTTGGCTTATGACTATCTCCAGTAACCACCATCAGGGAATAAGAGTATGCTCAGGCCTGTGAGTCCAGGCAGAGTCGATACTCAATACCTGCATCACTCTGATCACAAGTCAAAGCACATGTGCATATAACATACATCATAGCTGAAGCAACAGTAAGCATGTAATCAAGCATGATAACCAATCATGTCAACATCATAAAAATATTAGAATCCATCAAGGAAATTCAACAACAAAATATGAACATGGGGGTTGTTACATCCTACCTCCTAGGACTAGGCTTACTCCTGGAAGCCTGCAATATGCTAAGATGTAGCCATAGCACACATTAGTCCATGAAATTCAATATAAATATAAAATCAGGTTATCACATGCACAATTACATGCAATCAGTCTCAGTACATGGGTAAGGAATAAGGCAATCATTTATACAAAATATGCATTATCATATAACAATTTTCTCCAATCAAAATAAAGAATGATGCCATTACATTCAATTTCAATTTTCTCAAGAATCACTATCTCAACAGCCAATTAGTTGCTCACACTATTAATTTGCACAATTACCCGAGCATAACCTACACAATTTTTGTTGGCAAGAAACACTGTGTGGCTTCATTAGTGTTATCATTGATGGCAACAAAGTCTATCCCATACATCCGCAATACATAGTATGCCTATACCAGAAATCAGATTGAAGATGGTTTTGGTCTGGTGAACAAGAACAGAGTATGTAACAAGGTCTGACAATCAGGTCCGGATCTCTCAGATGGTGTAACTCAGCAAGTTGCAGACTTGGACAAGTCAAGAGGGGTATCATGACTATTGTATTCCAGATATTTACCCTCCGGCGATAAAGCATGAAAAAGATATGAGCATCTGAGTGTTGGGTTCCAGTCAGGCAGAGTAGACAGAGAAAGAACTAACCGATAGAGTATCAGACTTCAATCTAGATGAGTAAAAGGTGTTGATCAAGCAACTTGTGGGATTATACATTGTTGGCTGACATGATTAATGACTTCTATGCCTATGTTTTTGATATGCATCACAAATCAAGCATGGATTCAGTTGACAGATCAATAACTTGCAAATATCTTGAGTGTTCTTGTTGCCGACTAGAAAGTTGATGAAATCCTTGATGCGGATATATATACCAGATGGATTCCAGTATGTAGGTGTGTGGCATGAACAAGTGATGAAATAGAGTGCGAAGAAAAGCAGGAATAAGTGTGAAAGTAGCAATTCAAGTCCGGTATGTAACAGAGCAACAACATTAAAACAGAGGAAGAATGAAGTGAATCAGATCAGTGTATTGTGCCTAACAGGAACTGAACTCTTGCATTTGTAGATGCTTCTCATCAGTTCAAACACCTGATTACCTTCTGTAAGTTCTATAGATAGTGAGTCTCTTGTAGGCAGTGTGCCTCTTGTGAGCAGTGTGCTTAGGCAGTGAGCCCTAATTGGCAAGTGCCATTTTGTACTCCTTTATTCTTTTAACAGAGAATACAATCTTGGGTTAGTCACCCCGTGGTTTTTCCCTTAACAGGGTTTCTACGTAAAAATCCTTGTGTTATGTGTGTTGATTTTATTTTTGTTCTTATGATTACATATGCTTTCATGTTTTGATGCAACTCTGATCATTAAGACACAAAAAGAAAAGAAAATTTTGAGATAACTGATTCACCCCCCTCTCAGTTATCTGCCTTGTTTCCAACAATTGGTATCAGAGCTAAGTTCCTCTGAACAAAGCCTAACAGCTTGAGGAAGATCTGGGAATCTCAATGAATGCATATGGTATGAAGGAACAACTTCAGTCTGCTCTAGATGATCTTGAACAATCCCACTCTGAAGTCAATAATTTGAGAGAAAGACTCAAACAAGTTGATGAATTCATAAATGAGCTAAAAGGAAAACTTAATATCTCTTTGAAAAAGAGAAAGGAACTACTTCAAAAATTATCCAATCAAAGTGAAGCCAATGATACTAATGAAGATCTGGATGAGAAAAATAAGCTATGTGAGAAGCTGTCAAAAGACATCATTATGGTGAGGCATGAAATGAAATTAGGGGTTATGAGATTCACCCAAGAAATTGAAGAAAAAAGAAATATTGAAGATAATCTAAAACAATCCCTCAAGGAGAAAATAGAGGACTACCACAAAATGGACAGAATAATCAGGCATCTTGAGTCTGATCTTGAAGAAGCTAGAGACAATGAAGAACAACTTGAGAATCAGATAGACACTCTTAAACATGATCTTCAAACAACAAATGAATACAAAGAGAAATTCAAGATAAGCTCAGCCCAACTTGAAGTTCTTCTTGAAAGCCAAAAGAGGGTAGATGATAAGCGTGGCTTGGGATATGAGAAAGGTGAAAGCTCCAGATCCAGTTAGAAGAACTTTGGATCAGGAAATCAAAAAAATAAGTCTAGAAGACATCCGGTAAGGCAACCAAATGCTCAAAGATATCCATCCTTCAATGGATACTACTTCAACTGCAATAATTTCGGTCATAAAGCAACTCAGTGCAGGAGGAGAATGAATGAGACTAATCTCTCCTTCTCTGGACAATATTTCAACTGTAAAAGGTATGGTCACAAATCTCATGAATGCAAAAATATGCAAATAAACAATTCATTCAATGGTAGCTGCTTTGCATGCAATAGAATGGGACATATGGCTAATCAATGCAGATCAAGAGGATATCAATCAAATAAGCAAAGAAATGTTGTCTGTTACAATTGCAATAGATCCAGTCATATTGTCAAATTCTGCAAAAGTAGAAATCAGGATAGAAAAGGTCCAGTGCAACATAATCAGAAACAAGATAAGGGCAAAGGTAAAGTGAATACAGATGAAGTTCAAAAGGAGATGAGCAAGATTTGGGTAAAGAAGAGTACAGAAAATATTGGGGATGGATCCGCACCAGAATTCGGTGTTGATATTCCTTTCAGCAATTAAAAAGGTGAGTTCTGGCTCAGGGTGAATCACAGAGAAAAACAAATTCCCCCAACCAGTCAACTAGTGCCTAGATTCGGCACATGGAATGCTACAAATTAAAAGGTTCTCAGAAAAACCTCCAAATAATCTTTAGTCAAAATGTGAAAGATCCGCATGGAGTTTTGTAAGACTTATAACTGCTCAAGTTAATCCGGTTTCGACAGCCTTCCTATAAAGAAGAATTTCATAGACAGATCTAGTATGATTCAAAATTGAAATGATTTGATCTGTGGACCTATGGCATGATTGTAGAAAAGAAGATACATTGTCAATCCTCACTGACAATGATTCTAAGTTCAGCGCAGTGATTCGGGAAGATCTCTCTCAAAACAGGGCAACCAGATAACTTAAGTTGTGCATTTATTACAAAAAGAAATTAGGGTTTGTGCAAGAATAAAAGGGTTCTTTCACTCATTATTTGCACACTTGCACTCACGAAGAAGAAAAGAAGAGCTCTGCAACAAAGTTTCTACAATTCACTCAAGATCAACTGGAAAATCAAATTCAACCAGTGATTTGTTCCAGCTCCTATTTCAAACCCTAAGGCATGAAAAGGTACTTCCATTATGAAAATCTCTCTCTGAATCTATTGCAAAATGACTACTCCAATGGTTGTCAAGATCACTGATAGGTCATGTCCTAAATTCAAGAAACACCCTTATAAACCTCTAGAAGTTGATCCTTTAGGCGCATTTTCTAGCATTCCTCATGGGGTATTGCATGTAGAAGATGTTAGGGTCTATATCCATGCCAACATTGAGGAATTTGGAGACTCAAAATTGATGGATATCTATCACAAACAGCTAATAGATGGGAGTTTTGAACTCAAACCTGAATTCAAGGCCTTCCAGGATAAACACTTCAGACATTGCATACACTTTCCATGTTTTACAGAAGATGATTGGGTCCAGTATGTTCTAAATAGGATGCATGATAATTTCATGTGGCTAATGAGGCCCTTCAAGATAACTAAAGATGCCATCAAGGTAGTGACTAGACTGCATTCATCTAGTGGGTTACCTGTACTTAAATTTGTCAAGAACCAGACAGTAACTGAAGCCACCGGATCTAAATTTGACAAAAGAGCAATGACCATAGATGACATCACTGATCTGGATGTCAAGTTTGCCTCAATGATAATTGGCTACAAAATCTATCATTCAAGCAGAGAGAATTTTGTGTCTAGGACAACAATCTATGCAACATATCAGATGTTGAGGGAAGATGCAGATTATGACCACTTCTCTTAAATCAACTATTAGAAAACCTGTAGAAGATCAAAAAGGATAAGAAGAATTCCTTTAAATATGGTTGTCTAATACTGTGTCTATTCTTCTATTATATGAATGAGCTACCTAGATCAAGTGGTTGGGTTTGGCAAATTGATAAACCGGTTGCAATCCAAATTAGAGATTATATGTATGGACTTGGTGACGCTAAAGCTCAAAACACATGCCTCTGGGGTTACTTTAAGAACTTCCAAAGCATAATGCAAGCCAGAGAGAGAATAACTCAATCCATAGTTGAGAAATACAAGGATACAGTGTGCTTCATGGTTGACACTGATCAATGCCTAATGGAGGCAGTTAAGCCTAGAACTGTGTGGATAATGCCTATGGGATACGAGGTTGATGAAAAAATCTTGGAGCTACATATTCAACACCTGTTGAGCCAGCCCAAGGACCCTGAGGCAGAAAGGTTTGGAACCTTTCAAGAGCTAAGTGTAAAAATACATGTTGAGTTAAGACAACCAGAAATAAAGAGGAAAGTAAGAAGGGAAGTTGAAGAAATTGCCAAAAGATTTGGCCTATCAAAGGAAGCTATGGATGCAAATAGAGAGAAGATGGAGAAGGCTAAAAAAGAGAAACAAGAAGCAAAGAAAGGAGACACTCCGATACAAGCCTCCTCCCGAACTAGATCTTCCAAGAGCTTTGCACCTGCCACTCCTAAAAGCTCAAAGGCTTCCAAACCAGAAGTCAAGACATCCGGAAAAGGAGAAAAGAGGACAAAGACCAAAGCCACAAGGTCATATACAAGCCTTAAAGATGATGAAGAAACAAAATTCGATGAGGAAATCAAGAAAATGAAGAAGAAGAAAAGATCCAGGAAATTCTCTGGTAGTAAAAATGAGGAAGAAAAGGAAGAGGAATTTGTTGAAAAGCCCACTCTTTCCATTGATGACATCATCAAGGTAGTTACTATGGATGGGAACTTACAGCTAGTAATAGAGTTCTATGATGAATACAGTGATACTGAGAAGAAAATTTTGGAAGAAGCTACTATCAGGTATCTGAACATTTACAATAAAGATTTCATTGAAATTATATCCTTAATTCCTAAGAGTCTAGAAAAAGTACTTGAACTTAGAAAAGAGAATGCAAAGGCAAAAGACTTAGAGATTCAGGAATACATAGCAGTTCAGCTTTATCCTTCTATCACTCCAAAACAAATGGACATGATCTTTAAGGACTGTAAGGATGAATTCTGGAGTAAAGCAAGAATGAATAAACTTATGCTTGGAGAAACTGACCAAGTAGCAAGAGAAACAAAAGACATCCTCTGGAATGCTTTCAAAAGATTCAATCTTCCTATTGTAGAGGAAACAGATGAAGAACCTTCTACCATGGATGTTGAAGCATTAAATGTAATCAATGAAGAATCTTTTGACAGGGATGTAGAAGGATCAAAGAAAGAGAAGTCTAAGGACTTAGATTCCTCTGTTCCAAAAGAGGAATCTCATGAAGTAGTAAACACAGGTGACATCTCTCCTCCAGATCCCACTATAGACATTCTAGACTCAGAAGCTGAAGGAGAAGGTAGAAGAGAGGAGAAGAAGATTCAAGAAGAAGAGGTCAAGGGAAAAGAAGAACAAGCAGAAAAGACTAATGAAGACTCTTCTGATATTTCAAAGAAGTCTCAATCTCCAGCAAGAGACACTGCAAAGACAATGAAGAATTTTTTAAACAAAGAAATGATGGAGATAGATGAACCTGGGCTATTTCAAGGACCACTGAATTTTGACTCTCTCTCTCCAGTTCAGACAACGAAAATAGCATCTTTTGCTCAAGCCAAAGCAAAAGAAAAACTCTTGAAATCTCACATGGAGGATTGTGAACTGTTGGAGATTGCATCCGGGATACTGGAGAAGATCATTCCATCCTTCCAAAAGGATCCTTCGGCCTCACCATCCAATAACTTGAAATCTTTGGTAAATTTTGTTAGCACTTATTTTGAATCTCTAGAGAAATCAGCAGAAGCAAAGGCCCAGAATGAGTTTCTAGGAAAAAGATTCACTGAAGTGCAAGGACTGATTGCTAGTGATAGGAGGACCCTAGACATTGGAATAAAGAGCCTTGAAAATGCTCTTAAAGATGGTGGGGACATATACAAAAAAAATTTATTTTGGCCCAAAGTGACAAAGGACATTGAGAAGAAAGTGAAAGAACAAGAGGGAAAACTATCAAGTTTATCTCAAAATTTTGATCCCCTTACTACCTCTCTAATGAATCAATAATGACAGGCCATTGTTATCATAAATGAAATAAAGAGGCTGGACAAAGAAAAGAAGAACATAATAAACAGAATGGGTGAACTCAGAGGGATAATTATCCCTAAGTTAGAGGCAATGCATGAGGCCTTGACAGATGCTCAGACCACAGTACAGACCAGTGATCCAGCAGATTTAAGAAGGGCAGAAGCATATGCATTTTTGTTGAGTGGTCACATTTCCATTTTGGATAGGATGAAGCAGAGATGGGCCACAGAGTTTGTACAGTTGAAGGCTACTTTTGCGGATATACTTAAGTATATGTAAGTATAACATATATATACTTATGTGGCCATGTATAGGACAATTTTTGCAAAATTTTGGTATGAGGATTCCACCCTTTGCCATTGATGTCAAAGGGGGAGTGAGAAGTAGTGAAAAATGTGGAATCTAGCTAAGGGGGAGATCCGGTAAAATAGTACAAAAGACAAAGCATTAGCCAAGGGGGAGTTACTGTGACACTTAGCCATTTTTCACTAAGTGTTGCCATCAATGCCAAAGGGGGAGATTGTTGGCAAGAGACATTGTGTGGCTTCATTAGTGTTGTCATTGATGGCAACAAAGTCTATCCCACACATCTGCAGTACATAGTATGCCTATACCGGAAGTCAGATTGAAGATTGTTTTGGTCTGTTGAACAAGAATAGAGTATGTAACAAGGTCCAACAATCAGGTCTGGATCTCTCAGATGGTGTAACTCAGCAAGTTCCGGACTTGGACAAGTCAAGAGGGCTATCATGACTACTATATTCCAGAGATTTAGCCTCCAGTGATAAAGCATGAAAAATATATGAGCATCTGAGTGTTGGGTTCCAGTCAAGCAGAGTAGACAGAGAAAGAACTGATCGACAAAGTATCAGACTTCAATTCGGATGAGTAAAAGGTGTTGATCAAGCAACTTGTGGGATTATACATTGTTGGCCGACATGATTAATGACTTCTATGCCTATGTTTTTGATACGCATCACAAATCAAGCATGGATTCAGTCGACAGATCAGTAACTTGCAAATATCTTGAGTGTTCTTGTTGTTGACTAGAAAGTTGATGAAATCCTTGATGCGGATATATATACCAAATGGATTCTAGTATGTAGGTGTGTGGCGTGAACAAGTGATGAAATACAGTGCGAAGAAAAGCAGGGATAAGTGTGAAAGTAGCAATTCAAGTCTTGTATGTAACAGAGCAACAACATTAAAACAAAGGAAGAATGAAGTGCATCAGATCAGTGTATTGTGCCTAACCGGAACTGAACTCTTGCATTTGTAGATGCTTCTCATTAGTTTAAACACATCATTACCTTCTGTAAGTTCTGTAGACAGTGAGTCTCTTGTAGGCAGTGTACCTCTTGTGATTAGTGTGCTCAAGTAGTGAGACCTAATTGGCAAGTGCCATTTTGTACTCCTTTATTCTTTTAACAAAGAATACATTCTTGGGTTAGTCACCTCGTGGTTTTTCCCTTAACAGGGTTTCCACGTAAAAATCCTTGTGTTATGTGTGTTGATTTTATTTCTATTCTTATGATTACATATGCTTTCATGTTTTGATGCAACTCTGATCATTAAGACACAAAAAGAAAAGAAAATTTTGAGATAACTAATTCACCCCCCCTCTCAGTTATCTGCCTTGTTTCCAACAATTTTCTCATAAATTGCAGCAAAATACACCTTTCCATATACAAAATTTCTAGTTCTCTAACTTTTCATATGTAACTATCTATAAAATGGAGTTCTCAAACACACATATAAGCACATTTACAGGATTTAAAACCTCCACTTTCATAGCATGCATGACATCTCTATGCATTGAAAGCGGAAATTTGTCACTTTACCAGGTATGATGATGCAGATTTCACTTCTAATATACAACCGTAAACATGACAAATTGTAAAACCTACATATACATACATACTCATTCTCATCACAAGGCTACATAGGGGTTTACGTGGATGTCATAGTACCATCCATATCCAATTATATCCATGAGTCCATAACCAATAACCATGTCCAATATGTAAATCCAATAACCATGTGTCTTGATATTATTGACCCACCTAGTGAACCCTTCCATACAAGTCACAATGACATTTCTCTTGTTTGTGTAAGGGTTTTATCCTCCAAGAGATAGTCAAACAATAGGAAGGTAGTGAATTAGAGCTTAGAACAACTCACACATACCCCCATCCTTAAGGGTTTCCCTGTGTCTACTTCCTTGTATACACTCAAACGGGCAAATCTCACCATACCCGATGAGGAATCACATCACAACACAAGACCAACATTCAAAATAGAAAAGTCAATTAGTTTAGCCACCAAGAATGTAAATAAAGAGAAATAAATCTCAATTACAACAATAAGATAAGAAAATGTGCATAGTTTCAACAATAAATCGAATGTAACCGCAAGAGTTACATGCCAAGAAAATCATCCATGGCTAAACCAATACAAGTAAGATAAACCAAAGTGCTGGTCCACACAAGCAAACTAAAAGTCACCAATAACTGAAAGGAATATTCACAATCTTCAAAATATACACATCACAACACTACGTGACTATCGCTAGTCACCACATGAGGAAGGAGGAAAACAAGCATGACTATCTCCACAGTCCTTCATGTGGGTGCAGCCAACTCACGCAACCTCCACATGGAAAGGTATTGTGCCAAAACTCCCAGGTCACATACCTCATGTGACACAACTGCACATGGTATACGCCAAGCAGAGAAAGCATGCAATGTCCATATACTACATGGCAATGTCCTACTCATAGGAACATCCCTCATAGTATGTACCCATAGAGAAAGAACGTGCATTAACACACTAAGCTAGAGGTACACATGGCTAGGTTCCACTCACATGCCACTTGATCAGAATCGAGGAAATCTTGAGCAAACCCTCTACTCTGTGCAAGCAACCACTCCTCTCTACACAAGTAGGAACATAACATATATACTACACCTTCATGCATCTATGTACGTGGTATCATGTCCTCGAGCTTAGCTCACTACCATCAACGACATGGCATCATCACCGGCACTATGTTGGAACATCAGTGGGGTGTGGTATTGTACCTAAGGCATCATGTCTGAACATGAGAAATATAGAATACCTCATAGCATGGGATAACACAAATCCACACATGCTGGAGCTCATATACAATCACATCAGGGTAAGATCATAGCTATCACTGGTGTGCATACCACAATTAATGTCATCCTCAAGAACTGCGCGAATTAGGCTAACACTGTATGAACCAAGTATCTGGTCCATTAATAAGGGGAAGTAGTGAGTACTTTCTCGAGAGGTTGAAATGATCACCATCGTTTCGCGTTGTCATTATACGTACACCGTGCAATTCCCTCCCAAGGAACTTTGTTGCTACTACTACCCTCCACATATTGATCTATCAACAACCCTCGGGTTGGCAGTCAATAGGGTGACAATAGAAAACACATAAATGGTATGGTTTTCCCCCATACACATAATCCAAACATACCCTTCATGGATGGGTACACAGTATCACCATCCCATGGGCACCATCTCAAGCACTGTTAATCACAACACTCAACAGGAATACATCACGGGGAATACAATCACGATTTCTCTTACCCAGACATAACCATATCCCACACATGACTAAGCAACATGATGCAAAATATACAACTTTACACAATAATAAGTACTCCCAAACATACATATAAATTTTCTCTCTTCACAAGGGCAACTCATTTACCCATAACATCATAGATTCACTTGCAATGCTTTCAACATAACACAATAGTGCATGAACATATATAGCATCATCACTACCATCTTTACATTATTGCATAAACATAAGTAACATATTCACAATCATCATTACATTCACTTCTATATTCACATATGATGCAGGAGCATCCCTGGTTCAAGAGCAATCTTGCATCAACCAAAAATATTTGCATTTCAGTTTATTTACAGTTCAGTTTATTTCTTTCATTTTCTAGTTCAGATCAATAGTTCAGTCAGAAGCAATTTTAGCTTGTGGTCCGATATTGGCATTTCACATCTTGTGGATCTGGACTTAGCATATACATTCATTCATCTACATCATATCAAGAATTCAAAGCATTTGGATCAGTTATCAGAAAGTTATCACTATTAGAAGATCAATTTTTTTCTCAGAGTAGAGCATCCTGACAATCCCAAACAATCAACTAAAGGAGAAGGCTTGTGGATCATTCCTTGACTTGTGGATCTCAATGACACATCATTCAATGTTCTTTCATTTGTGGCTGACCTTCCCCAAGGGTCCGCACATTGTTCCGTTCATTTGAGGAAGTGTTCTATGCATTTAGGTCCGACCTATCTATGTACACACGTTACACCTCTTCTTTGGAGTTTGTGATCTTCCTTGGCCAACGTGGAGGAATCTATTGGTCTGGAGTTGATATATATTGATGTAATAGATCCTTAGGAAAGTAGTTCTCATGATTTAGAAGATTGATATTTTGGATTTCGTGCGAAGGAGTTTCAAAGATTTATCTTGTGCATGCATGTAATCAGGCTTGTGAGCCCTAATTGTAAGCCTGCATGTTGCTGGTAGATCTCTATTTGAATTCTATGATATATTGAATGACTGAATCTACATTTTCTTTATTTCTTCAGTTGTTTCCATTGTGTTTACTCTTGCTGCATGGTTCGGATAGTTCATTCTGTGAACCCTCCTACCATGACTGCACCAAGTGGTATCAGAGCGAAAGTTTGAATCTTTGGGAGAAAATTAAGCGAAGTTGATGAGGGAATTTCATAAGATCTTGCTGTGGACAGATCGCTGAATTGAGGCAGGTTATCTGTGTTGCAACCGATCGCCGATTGTGAGGCAGTTGTCACCTTGTAGCCCAATCGCCAAACCTGAGGTAGTTTACACTTGATCTTAGGAAGAATGTTGCCGAGGAGAGTTACTGTTGTTGGAACAATGGCTGGTAGAATAGATGAGTTGATGGAGATAATGAAAACAATGTGAATCCGATTGGATGTTGTTGAAGAGGATAGGCGAAGGGGATTGCCACCAAGACCTAATGTTGAAAGCAATGATGAGGAAGAATTTCAATCTGTTGAACACACTAGTGAAACCCTAGGAGGTGATGAAGAAGAAGAGTCAGATCAAGTACAAATGTTGCGAGCTATTTCAAATATTGGAAAGAGACCTAGAGTTGATGTGCCAAATTATACTAGTAATTTGAACCCTGAAGAATTGATTGACTGGATAAATGACATGGAAGAATATTTTGAATATGAGAAAATTGTAGATCTGGAGAAGGTGAAATTTGCAAAGACAAATTTGAAAGGACATGCTACTATATGGTGGAAAGAAGTTTAGTTGGAAAGAAATAGAAGAGGAAAAGAGAAGATTACAAAGTGGGATAGGATGGTGACAAAGTTGAAGAATCAATTTATACCTGCTGACTATGAGTTGGAACTATTAAAAAGATTACAAAACTTGAGACAAAAGGAGAAATCTTTGAAGGAGTACACTGAAGAATTTCATAAGATGATCATAAGAATAGGACATAGTGAAGAAGCAAGGAGAAAGTGGCTAGATATGTCAACGGACTAAGATTGAACATTCAAGAGGAACTAAGTTTGGTAAGGATGACATCTTTGGAAGAGGCATATCAGTTTGCCCTGAAAGTTGAAGAGAAGTTGAATAAGAGGCATGATCAGAAACAAAGAGGAAGAGGGGGTAAATTTTAGAGAGGAAGAACATTTTCTAGATATGATCGATCATTTACAGAGCAGAGCAAGTTTGACAGCCTAGTTAGGAAGGATGACAGAGATAACAATGCTTACTGGAGAGATGATAGAAATTTTTACCAGAGAGGAAACCCTAGTGCATACCGAAATGAAGGATACATAAGAGAAGGAGGAGGATTGGACAAGAGAACATTCATAGGTACTTGTTTCAAGTATGGGGGTGAAGGACATAGAGCATTTGAATGTAATCAGGGTAGTACAAGTAAGAGGACAGAAAACAATGGAAGAGCAGCCTATGTGGAAGAATAACCTGTTGAACTGGATGGCCCCTGTTCTGTTGGTAAACTTGAGAAAGGAGAATCACTTGTGATGAGGAGAGCACTATTTCAAATAGAGATAAATGAGTAACCACCGCAGAGGAAGAGCTTGTTCAGAACTAGATACAAATCAGGAGGTAAGTGTTGTAAAGTTGTAATTGATAGTGATAGTTTAGATAACCTAGTTTTAGAGGAGATGGTGACTAAGTTGAAGTTAGAAAGATTGAAACACCCTAAGCCATATCAGATAGCATGGATTCAGGATGATCATAAGATACTGGTGAGTGAACAATGTTTGGTGAAATTTCATATTGGATCCTATCATGATGAAGTCTTGTGTGATATTATGCCTATGGATGTTTGTCATATCTTGTTGGGTAGACCTTGGCAGTATGATAGAAAAGCTATACATGATGGAAGAAAGAATACATATACTATAACAACAAATGGAAAGAGAATTACTTTGATTCCTTTAGAAGATGATCCTAAAGATGTGGTATGTGGAAATGCTAGAATTTGTTTGGTAGATGGAAGAAAATTTTTGGATGGTTTGAGACATGAGAATATGTGTTATGCCTTGATTCCTAAGAAACCTGAAGCATTGAAAAAGGAGACTGAAGAAGAACAACTGGAGGAGATAAGAGAGTTATTGATAGAGTATGAAGACATCATATCAAACAATGTACCTGATGGATTACCACCTATAAGGAGTATCAGTCATCACATGGATCTTATATCAAGAGAAAGTTTGCCTAATAAAGCAGCACACCGGATAACACCGACAGAGAATGAAGAATTGAATAGATAGATACAAGAATTGTTGAGGAAAGGTTTGATTAGAGAAAGCTTGAGTCCTTGTGCAGTACCTACAGTGCTTGCATTGAAGAAGGATGGAGAATGGAGAATGCGTACCAATTCCAGAGAAATAAACAAGATCACAATTAAGTATAGATTTCCTTTACCTAGGATGGATGATATCATGGATTGTTTGAGCGGAGAAAGATATTTCACAAAGATAGACTTGAAGACTAGATACCATCAGATCAGAATCAGAGAAGGTGATGAATGGAAGACTATTTTTAAGACAAATGAAGGATTGTATGAGTGGTTAGTGATGCCCTTTGGATTGACAAATGCACCGAGTACTTTCATGAGATTGATGAATGATGTCTTGAAGAAATTCTTGGGTAAGTTTGTGATTGTGTACTTGGATGATATTCTAATTTTTAGTAAGATAAAAGAGGAACATTTGTGGCATATTAGACAAGTTTTGCAGAGATTGAGAGAAGAGAAATTGCTGATAAACAACAAGAAGTGTAGTTTCATGAAGGAAGAGTTGGTATAATTGGGATTTGTGATTTCTGCAAAAGGATTGAGGGTGGACCCTGAGAAAGTGAAAGCAATTGTTGAATGGCCTACACCGGAGAGCATTGGAGAGTTTAGATCATTTCATGGATTAGCTAGTTTCTACCAGAAGTTCATCAAAAATTTTAGTTCAATTTGTAACCCTATGATAGAGACAATGAGAGGTGACAGAAAAGATTTTAAGTGGACATCTGGAGCAGATAAAAGTTTTGAGTTGTTAAAGTAGAAAGTGACAGAGCAACTGGTTTTGGCATTACTGGATTTCAATAAGGTATTTCAAGTTGATTGTGATGCAAGTGGGAATGCAATTGGAGCAATGTTATTTCAAGAAGGTAGACCTATAGCATATTTCAATGAGAAGTTGAATGATGCAAGGAGAAGATATTCAGTTTACGATCAAGAGTTCTATGCCATAATTCAAGCCTTGAAGAAGTGGAGACATTACTTGTTTCCTAAGGATTTTGTGTTGTATACAGATCATCAAGCTTTGCAATATTTGAATATTCAGAGACATATGAGGTGGGTAGAGTTCATGCAGAGTTATACTTTTGTGTTGAAGCATAGGAGTGGAAAATCAAACAAAGTTGTTGATGCCTTGAGTAGGAGAAGAAACTTGTTGACAGAGATGAGAGTTGAAGTGTTGGGTTTTGATGAATTGAAGAACATGTATGAGGGAGACACTAATTTTGCAAAACCTTGGAAAGCATGTAAAGAGCCTGTTGTGATAGATAGGAGTAAGTGGTTGGACTATTTCATTCAAGAAGATATGTTGTTCAAAGGAAGTCAGTTGTGCATACCTAGAAGTTCAATGAGAGACAATTTGATCAAGGAGAAACACAGTGGTGGATTGGCAGGACATTTTGGCATTGATAAGATAGTAGATTTGGTGAGTGAAAACTACTTTTGGCCTCAAATACATAAGGATGTTTGGAGATTTGTGCAGAGTTGTAGAGTTTGTCAAGTTGCAGAAGGAAGTAGTCAGAATACTGGATTGTATAAACCTTTGATAGTACCAGAGAGACCTTGGGAAGACATAAGCATGGATTTTGTGTTGGGATTGCCTAAGACACAGAGAGGACATGATTCAATATTTGTAGTGGTTGACAGATTTTCAAAGATGGCTCATTTCATACCTTGTAAGAAGACAACTGATGCAGTGCATGTAGCTGACCTATTTTTCAAAGAGATTGTGAGATTGCATGGATTACCTAAGAGTATAGTTTCAGGCAGAGACAAAGTTTGTTGGCTACTTTTGGAGGACACTTTGGAAGAAGATGAAGATAGATTTGAAGTTCAGTTCTACTTTTCATCCATAGACAAATGGACAGACAGAGGCAGTGAATAGGAGTTTGGGAAACTTGTTGAAATGTTTGGTTGGAGAGAAAACTGAAAGTTGGGACTTGATTCTTTCACAAGCAGAGTTTGCATATAATAATTCAGTAAACAAGAGTACCAGAAGAACACCTTTTGAGATTGTGACCAGAGTAAATCCTAGAGAAGTAGCAAAATTGAGAGATATTAGCATTGAAGAAAAGAGAAGTACAGAGGCAAAAGAATTTGTAGACCATATGAAGACAGTGCATGATCAGGTTAGAAAGCATTTGGAGAATATGAACAGTAAGTACAAAGAGAAGGCAGATGAGAAGAGAAGACATAAGGAATTTGAAGTTGGAGATGAAGTGATGGTGCAATTGAGAAAAGAAAGATTTCCAGTTGGGACATATAACAAGTTGAAGATGAAGAAGTTTGGACCTTGTAGGATACTTAGGAAATTTGATTCAGGAAATGCATATGAAGTAGAATTACTGGAGACATTGGGTATATCACCTATTTTCAACATTACAGACCTCTATCAGTATCATGAAGCAGAGTTCAATGACAGTATGGCAAAAGACTTGAAGAAGCAGTTACCACAACAAAAATCGGAGCAGATTGAGGACATTTTGGATAGCAGAGTTGGACACAGCACCAGAGGAAGACAATACAAAGAATACCTTGTGAAGTGGAAAGGTAGACCGGAAGAAGATTCATCATGGATTTCTCAGGCTATGGTGGACCGTCTTGGTTCTCCCCTGGCCCCAGCAAAGTGAGGGTCTCACTTTTTCAATAACCCCAGATGTCTGATGCAGGAGCATCCTTGGTTCAAGAGTAATCTTGCATCAACCAAAAATATTTGCATTTCAGTTTGTTTGCAGTTCAGTTTGTTTCTGTCATTTTCCAATTTAGTTCAGGCAGTTCAGTTAGAAGCAGTTTCAGCTTGTGGTCCGATATTGGCATTTCACATCTTGCGGATCTAGACTTAGCTTATACATTCATTCATCTACATCATATCAAGAATTTAAATCATTTGGATCAGTTATCAGAAAGTTATCGCTATCAGAAGATCAACTATTTTCTCAGAGCAGAGCATCCTGATAGTCCCAAACAATCAGCTAAAGGAGAAGGCTTGCGGATCATTCCTTGACCTGTGAATCTCAATGACACATCATTCAGTGTTCTTTGGTTCATGGCCGACCTTCCCCAAGGGTCCGTATGTTGTTCCATTCATTTGAGGAAGTGTTATATGCATTTAGGTCTGACCTATCTGTGTACACATGTTACACCTCTTCTTTAGAGTTTGTGATCTTCCTTGGCCGATGCAGAGGAATCTATTGGTACGGAGTTGATATATATTGATGTAATAGATCCTTAGGAAAGTAGTTCTCATGATTTAGAAGATTGATAGTTTAGATTTCGTGCAAAGGAGCTTCAAAGATTTATCTTGCGCATGCATGTAATCAGGCCTGTGAGCCTTAATTCTAAGCCCGCATGTTGCCGATAGATCTCTATTTGAATTCTATGATATATTGAATGACTGAATCTGCATTTGCTTTATTTCTTGAGTTATTTCTGTTGTGTTTACTCTTGCTGCATGGTCCAAATAGTTCATTCTGTGAACCCTCCTACCATGACTGCACCAACATAATGATATACGTCTCATTTTACACCCATTACACTCTCATCTCATAATAATACATAATGCGACATCATATCACAAGTCACAGGAATGCCATTCATTCACAAGAGAATCGGATGCTAATAACATAATGGAATGAGTTTTGTTTGAGGAACTCTAATCATTTCTCTACATTTGCATCCATACATATTAGCTTAAGTAACCATGATCATGTCAATGGCATGCAATTGCTCATCAAGCAAGATATGCGACATTCCTATTACCCTACATTAAGTATTTTCAGTTGCATTAAAATACAAATTCAGCTATAAAGTCTCATTGAAATCCACAATGCAATTGAGAAGGTCAACTTTCATCATCAAGATATATCCACAAACAATTACCATTCTCATGTAAACTCATTAAGTAAGGAGGCACTAATAAACATGTAACCACTTTCAATACATAACCATTACAAGCATAAGGTCTTCTTCTCTCCTATCTCACTAAATCTTTTACTTATTGCAATTCTAACATACTAATTAAATCCATATGCCATTATTCTAACATCTTGTCAACTATTGACAACTACGAAGAGGAGAGAAAGATAGATTTCATCTCAAGTCAAGACATTACATGTCATCCAATATTCATTATACAAACGTACAAATTCTACAAAGGGAAAGTTTAAAGCACCATTAGTATTCCAATGACTTCAATATGTTATCAAGGATGATAAATGGTAGCAACTCAAGCACATTAAGAGGTTATAAGAAAAATTAGAAATCATCCAACACTTACAAGAGAGCATGGAGCAATCAAACTAATCTATCCACATCCACAAACAGCTACATCCTACCATCCTTCACATCTATAATACAAGAAGGAATTACAAGAGCAATTCATGATCAATTAGGGTCATCTCATTCACTAGAAACATAAAGGAAGACACAAGAAGAGCATATCCAAGCAAGGGTAATTAGGCAACCCAAGTTACCTTCAACCCACAAACACGCAAGGCAGAACATTCCTATCCTCGTCTTATAACATGGGAGAGTGATCACTCTTAACCATGGGAGACTCTCAACCAAGGTCAACACTCTAGTCCCATCGAGTAAGGTCAGGCCAAGGAGGCTATTTCCTCCATGATTTCTAAGAATGGAGTTGAAACTTAATCCACTAATGCCATGCTAAGGCATGAAAGCAATCAAGACTATAAAAACAATATAACAAGCTCATGCCACACACGCCAAACATAGCGAAACACAGAAGGCTCAAGTATGCTAGAGCTCCTAGTGTGTGAACTTGGCTCTGATACCAGATGTAACATCCAGTCCCACAACCCCGAAGGGTAAGGGCCAAGAGAGGGCAAGAATATTTTTTTTGACATAAATAGATAACATACACATGATACGGTTGCTGATTCAATAACTCGACAACATTCATGGCCAAGTATAGCCGAATGAACAACCCGAAGGAGAGGACTAATTCACTCTCCAGAGGAAACATTATTAAAACTACATTATTTTTAAACACCAATTCAAATGTTCCTACTACCTATTACCAAAAGTAAACAAGAATCCATAATCATCATAGTACAAGCGGATCCGATACCCACACCAAAATCTGTAAGCCAAAAGAAACATCTCATTTCTTCTTATTAATTTACACGATTACATCTTCTCTCTTAAAAGAGTACAACTACATAAAATAATATACAAGAACAATGGCATAGCCATGAATATGATACAATAACTGAATGAGTACATCAACTGATAAAGAAAAGGAGAGAGAGAACGTCTCCAACTAGTGCTCCAATAACCTGTTCCCCAGTCCCCAATGGCGGTGGCAATGCCTCCCAACCATGTGGACTCATAAGTGACCACCCCACCATGCTCGAAGGTAGTCACAAGGCCCAAATAGAAGTAACTAGGTAAGGGTATACATGATGGCCAACACTCACATCAATCACGGAGCAGACACAGAAAACAATGCATAAGGCCAAAGTCATAACATTGAGATGCTCATCAAATATAATGTCAAGTGCTACTCACGCCTACACAGGTACAAGAAACTAGGGTGCAGATCGGATGGAGTGTCAACATGCGTGCACAAAGGGATGGCACCACATGGAGTAAAGTGCACCTCTCATACAGACGAGGAGACTCAATCATGCCCAAATAAATGCCTCACAGACGGATAACTCAATGTCGTGCAGACGGACCGGCCTTCTCGTATGCATCCTTAGCCTTTACAAGCGCTCAAAGCCATGCATGAGGACCCAATATCCTAGACCTAAGCTCATCTTGTTTAACCAAACGAGGCATACAAAACCTAATAAAAAAAACAATCTAATAAAAATAGGGGACACGGTGAATGTTTCATCTGCATCCCCAAAGTATTTGGAATAGCCACAGAGGGCAGGGGATGTGTCCCTAGGACACCACATCTAACTCAGCAGAAACACAATATGTTTATAAAAATTAAATTTACAACATTGAAAAACTATGGTCTACAAAACAAAATCTTTCGATGACAGTGTAATTTATTGAAAATAGCCCTTTGTCAGTTAGATCAGTTGTGTAATAACTCCAGTGAACCCTATTTGATCACTCTTCACAAAGGAATGCATGGGTAATATAAGAAGAGGCACGGCAAATGGTATTCTCACAATCTAAATTTTGCATAATGTCTATCATATTTAACATAACCAAAAAGAAGTAAAAATGAAGACTTACAAAAAGATCTTAACTTTTCTCCTACAATAGTTCCCTTAGATCCTTGGGTTGCGGGACAGATTTTTCAATTAAAGATTTTGTGACTAATTTCAATGCACCTAAACAGATTGATATATCTAAGGTATTGGTACCATAACATCCGTTAACCCCAAGACTATAGTTTCCACAAGGCTGGCCATTTAGTAGGAAAAGACTGTAATGACCAGAACAAAAAGTCGCCCAAGTTTCATAAGAAGAGTTGAAATGAAAATATCTTTGCAGAAAGAAAATTGACGTATAACAAAAGGTTTCCATGAAACTAGATCTCTTCATTTTTTTTATCATGCGTCCCAGTTTTTTATGGCTACACTTATTCTAATCTCTTATAAGATCAAACCCTCTTTTGCTAAAAAAATATAAACAGAGACCGCATAATCTTTCTTTAAAAACCCTTCTTGATCTATCGAAAGAGGAAATCGTTCAACATGTTAACAATTGAATTCAGGGAAAGAGGCAGTGTAAATATCTTGCATTGAAATAAACTTTGGTAGATATTAAAATCGATTCAGGGAAAAGGGCGGTGTAAATTTCTTGCATTGGAATAAATTTCTGGCATAAGTTTTAAAACGTGGTGATGGGGTTTCAATTTTTCTGTGGTCTAACAAATTACAACACAGAGAGTTGGTTTTGTGCTAGAAAAACAAGGGACTGATGCAAATACCTCTAAATAGATTGCACCCCCTTCAGCGCACCTCTCATTGCAATTGATAGGCTCACCTGGGTCATCGTTTTCCTCCATTAGGCACTTCCTTCTGCTATTTTCTACCCTATTTTTTTATATTTTACAGCCTCTCCCCTGAGGTGTTGACTCTCTCTGCCTTTTTCCACTGCATCCCCCTTTACTCACCCCAAATTTCCATTTGTTCGCCTTATTTGCCAGAGATATTTTTCCTGGCTTAGAAGATTTCTTTGCTGCTTGGTTTTTGCACCCTTGACGTGCTGTAAACTATGCAGCTTCTTCAAGATCCTTGCAAGGATTACAAATTCGTACAAGCTGCTCTATGGGTTTTCCTTCTAAGAGCCTCCAATGAGGCATATTTCTTTCTCTCAGTGATGGCTTCACTAGTAAACCTATTTTCTCTCACCTCTTTCCTTCACCTCCCCTGCTACATCTTCTCACTGCTCTTTGAATATGAATACGGATGTGAAATATATTGAGAAGCATTGAACAATGGGGGAAAAAATGTGTTGACTACAAGGGTGACCCTTCCCTTCTTGTCGTTTCCACCAAACTTTGCACAATCACCCCATTCTCTGCCAAAAACCATTAAATTTCCAACTGTCCACCCAAGATATTTTCCTCCTGGATCTTTATTATTCTCACCAACCTCACTTGGGAGCCCTCGAATGGCATGGGAAAGAAACTAAAATAATGGAAACTGACTTTTTAAATAAAATCCAACATTCCCAACATACAAAGCTCCCCAAAACGGGTTTAAATACGACAATAAGAGCTTACACAATAAATTAATAAAATCATTTAAAATAACGTAATTAAAACCACATGGTTAAACCATTAAAATCTCCATTTAATCCAGTATTATAAAATGCCTTATTGAAACCGTGTAATGGGCCAATGAAACCACATCATAACATCGTCAACCAATAAGGCCACATAAAGACATTAACAGAAACCATGACTAATACCTCAACAAGACATACTAGAAAACCTCATATGACCATAAGGTAATCCAGATGTTACCGTTAGGTAACCGGACGGTAAGACAACAACACGAGAACACTGCACTAACTGGGTGCAGTGGGCTAGGGTAGGGAACGTTTGGCCTGTGACTATCTTTAGTAACCACCATCAGGGAATAGGAGTATGCTTAGGCCTGTAAGTCCAGGCGAAGTCGATACCCAATACTTGCATCACTCCGATCACAAGTCAAAGCACATGTGCATATAACATACATCATAGCCAAAGCAACTATAAGCATGTAATCCAGCATGATAACCAATCATGTCAACATCATAAAAATATCAGAATCCATCAGGGAAATGCGACAACAAAATACAAACACAGGGGTTGTTACACCTTCTACATGTTTGACATGATTTTTTTTATCCCTATTTTACCTTCTATAGGTCCAGTATATTCTCATTTAACCTTCTATATTTTTGACATTATTTGCTTACCTTCATCTCACCTTAGATATATGTTTGACACTATATGTTTAGTTAGGGATGGAGAGAGAGAGAGAGATTATATGTTTCAAATTATATCCTCATTTCACTTTGTATATGTTTTGACATTATTTGCCTACCTTCATTTCACCTTATATATGTTTGACATGATTTTCTTATCCTCATTTCACCTTTTATATGTTTGACATTAGTTTTTTACCTTCATCTCACCTTAGATATATGTTTGACATTACATGTTTAGTTAGGGGGAGAGAGAGAGTTAGGGAAAGAGCGGAATGAGGAAGAGAGGATGAGAGAGACTTAGGGAGAGAGAGAGAGACTAAGGGAGAGATGAAGAGACAAAGACATATGGAGATAGACACATTTGGCATGATTTACATATCCTCATTTCACCTTCTATATGTTTGACATTATTTTCTTACCTTCATCTCACCTTAGATACATGTTTGACATTATATGTTTAGTTAGGGTGGGAGAGAGAGAGAGAGAGAGATACTTGGGGAGATTATATGTTTGACATGTTATATCCTCATTTCACTTTCTATATGTTTGATATTATTTGCTTACCTTTAACTCACCTTAGATATATGTTTGACATTACATGTTTAGTTAGAGAGAGACACTTAGGGAGAGGGAGATAAATACACATTTGGCATGATTTTCATATCCTCATCTCACCTTATATATTGTTTCCATGCTTTTCATATCCTCATTTTACCTTTTATGCATTTACCATGTTTTTCTTATTCTCATTTCACCTTCTATGTGTTTGTTAGGAGTGAAATTTTACATTTTGCACCTCATGGGACTAAATGATGGTGCCAACACATTAGGGTGGGTGGGTGAATTCTAGTGGACGTCTCTTTTTGGTGGCCATGTGCCCCAATCCTTCCGGGCTACAGTTGATCGTGATAGTCTCTTAAGAGCCCTAAGACCAAAGGTGCCAAACTTTGGACCGACTATTCTCTCAAATCCTGGCACCTAGGAATGCCTTGTTTGCACATACAAGTGGATGTTGTGTCAACCTATAAACACCTACCTCAATTTTTATAACACAAATTTGTTTGTTTATGATGGTGAGGAACACAATGTTCTAAAATACTTCTATTTTGTCTAGTGAAAAGGTGCTAGGAGTGAAATTTCACATTCTGCACATCGTGAGACTAAACTGATAGTGCCAAAACATTGGGGTGGGTGGGTGAATTCTAGAGGAGGCCCTATTTCATTCCCCAAGTGTCCCAATCCTTTTAGGCTAGAAGGTTTTGACAAAGTCTCTTAAGAGACCTAAGAGAAAAAATGCCAAACTTTGAAAAAATGGTTCTTGGGGTCCCTGACACCTACGAATGATATGTTTGGACCTAAAGTTGCATGTCAAGTCCCTCCACAATAACCTCTCTCTATTTTTATCAACTCAAAATTGTTTGACCGTGCCAACAATGGATGCATTCTTACATAATGCCTTAGTGGCATTTAGTGTAAAGGTGCCAAGAGTCATATTTTATGTTCTTCACCTCGTGGGACCGAACTAACTATGCCAACACATCAAGGTGGGTGGGTGTATGCTAGATGAGGCCTCGTTTTGTTCCCCAAGTGTCCCAATCCTTCCAGGCTACAAGGTTCTAATAAAGTCTCTTAAGAGACCTAAGAGAAAAAAATTGCCAATATTTGACTGAGCAATTCTTAGGGTTTGTGGCACCTAGGAATGATCTGTTTGAACCCACAACTAGATGTCAAGTTCAAAATTGTTTGACCATGATGCCAAAAATGGATGCATTCTTGCAAAATGCCTCATTTACGTTCAACATAGTGTTGCCAAGAGCCATATTTTACATTCTTCACCTCATGGGACCTAACTAATTATGGCAACATGTCAGGGTGGGTGGGTGAAAACTAGAGGAGGCCCCATTTTTTCCCCAAGTGTCCCAATCCTTCCAAGTTACATAGTTTCGGCAAAGTCTCTTAAGAGACCTAAGAGAAAAAAACTACCAAACTTTGACAGAGTGGTTCTCATGATCCATGGCACCTAGGAATGATCAATTTGGACCTACAACTAGATGTTAGGTCCCTCCACAATAACCTCTCTTAGTTTTTTTCAACTCAAAATCATTTGACTGTGCCACAATGGATGCATTCTTGCAAAATACTTTAGTGATATTTAGTGTAAAGGTTTTAAGAGTCATATTTTACATTCTTCACCTCATAGAACTATGCCAACACATTAGGGTGTGTGGTTGTATTCTATAGGAGGCCTTGTTTCATTCCCCAAGTGTACAAATCCATCTAGGCTATAAGATTTTGACAAAGTCTCTTAAGAGACCTAAGAGCAAAAAATTGCCAAACTTTAACGGAGTAGTTCTCAAGGTTCATGGCACCTAAGAATGATATG
The DNA here is from genome assembly GCA_027924645.1 of Cunninghamia lanceolata. NCBI lineage: Eukaryota > Viridiplantae > Streptophyta > Pinopsida > Cupressales > Cupressaceae > Cunninghamia > Cunninghamia lanceolata. The sequence continues at coordinate 73,547 of BSBN01000053.1, read as the reverse complement.
TTTACACCTACAACTAGATGTCAAGTCTCTCCATAATAAACTCTCTTTTTTTTCAACTCAAAAGTGTTTGATCATGCCAACAATGGATGTATTCTTGCAAAATGTCTCATTTGTGTTTAGCATAATTTTTCCAAGAGCCATAGTTTATGTTCTTCACTTCATGTGACTAAAATGATAGTGCCAACACATTGGGGTCAGTGGGTGTATGCTAGAGGAGGCCCCATTTCATTCCCCAAGTGTCCCAATCCTTCCAGGCTACACAGTTCTGACAAAGTCTCTTAAGAGACCTAAGAGAAATAGATTGCCAAACTTTGGAGTAGTTCTTGGAGTCTGTGGAACCTAGGAATTATGGATGTTAGGTCCCTCCACATTAAACTCTCTCATTTTTTTTTCAAATCAAGACCATTTGATCGTGCCAACAATAGATGCATTCTTGTAAAATGCCTCATTTACATTCGACATAATGTTGCCAAGAGCCATATTTTATGTTCTTCGTCTTGTGGGACCAAAACGATAGTACCAACATGTTAGGGTGGGTAGGTGTATGTTATAGAAGGCCCTATTTCATTCCTCAAGTGTCCCAATCTTTTCAAGCTACACGGTTCTGACAAAGTCTCCTAAGAGACCTAAGAGCAAAAAACTATCAAACTTTGACAAAGTAGTTCTCAAAATCTCAGGGCACTTAGGAATGATATTTTTGGACCTATAGATAGATTTTGGTCCCTCCTCAATAACCTCTCTCATTTTTTTCCAACTCAAGATCGTTTGACCATGCCAACAATGGATGCATTCTTGAAAAATACCTCATTTGCGTTCAACATAATATTGTTAAGAGCCATATTTTATGTTCTTCACATCGTTGGACCAAACTGATAGTGTCAACACATTGAGGTGGGTGGGTGTCTGTTATAGTAGGCCCCATTTTATTCCCCAAGTGTCCCAATCCTTTCGGGCTACACAATTCTAGCAAAGTCTCTTAAGAGACCTAAGAGCAAAAAATTGGCAAACATTGACAAAGTGGTTCTTAGAGTCTGTGGCAACTAGGAATAATTTATTTAGACCTATAGCTACATGTTAGGTCCCTTCATAATCAAATCTCTCAGTTTTCATCAAGTCAAGACCATTTGACTGTGCCAATAATGAATGCATTCTTGCAAAATGCCTCAATGGTGTTTAGTGTAAAGGTGCCAAGAGTCATATTTTTCTTTCACACCTCATGGGATGGAACTAATAGTTCCAACATGTCAAGATGGTTGTGTGAATGCTAGTGGAGGTCTCATTTCATTCCCTAGGTCTCCTAACCCTTTCAGGCTACATTGGACTGAGAAAGTCTCTTAAGAGCCTTAAGAGAAAAAAAGTTATCAAACTTTGACGCAATGATTATTAGAATCTGTGGCACCTAGAAATGTTTTTTATACTTACAAGTGGATGTCAAGACTATCTATAATATTCTATCTTAGTTTTTGTCAACTCTAGACCATTTGACAATGCCAACAATGGATGCATTCTTGCAAAATGTCTCATTTGAGAGAAGTGTAAAGGTGCCAATAGCCATATTTTTTCTTCCACACCTTGTGGGACCAAACTAACAACACCAACACATCATGTTGGTTAGGTGAATGTTAGTGGAGGCCTTGTTCATTCCCTAATCTTTTGATCCTTTTGTGCTACATTAGACTGAGAAAGTCTCTTATGAAATAGAAAAAAAGGTTTTTTTCTTCATTACTTTTCATGGTAAATTTGACAGGTTTGGTTTGTGTCTAAATCCTTTGCCTACTCATCCTAAGTCCTATTAGCTAGGACCTAGGGTTTCCAACCCATTTAACAGTAGACCACACCCTTTTAGACATATACCTCCCTTACCAAACATGCCTCATTGACTTCCTCCAACTAGCCACTATGAGTCAACTAAAGCACAAAAATATGTTAACTTATGTCCTAGGGTTTTATATTTAAGTATAAGCCCTAATTTATTTCAAATTATCCTAGAGCTATCTATGGATCAAGAGAGTAGTAAAAATACATCTATAGCATGATAGATCTTTAAGGATAAAACCTAATTCATTTCAATTCTATACTCATTGTAGTGAATGAAAATTTCCACTTCCATTAGTTACCATTCTCCACAACAAACTTGTATTCATCACTACAAAATTCTTATTGGTAAATCTTTTTAAGATAGACAACAAGCATGTAAAATTGACAATTTTTACAATTTTCAACTAAGATGATAACAATGATTTTTCTTATTGAAACAACATATCAAATAGTTCATTCCTACACATTCCCATTATTGTAAAATAGAATGAAACTTTATATTAAATGTTTAACAATAAATTTAAGGTTTCCATAGAAAATTAAAAACTATTTATTTAATAACTCTTTATTCCAAAACATTAAGGGCCTATTGATATGTTCAAACAACAATAAGTCTACCCATCCACTCATTCATGAGCTAAAATCATTATTATTCATTCTTCCAAAACTAAATAACATGAAGTAGTTCACAAATTCTAAATATATAATTCCATAGAATACATGCTTCAATGCTTTTTTACAACATTTGAATGTAGTTAAGGAACAATATCCTCTTACATCTTGTAGATCAACTTTCAACAATAATTAAAATAAGGACATTGAAGATTAAAAATCTCTTCTAAAAGTCTAATCTCCATGAAGGTGCAAGCTTCAAGCCAATGGGGGTATAGTTACCTCCTAACCATTGTGATGCTTTCAAGTATCACCCTTCCTTTCTAAGAGAGATTAAACATGGATGCACACACTTGTACATTTTCAAGAGAGGTTCATGGAAATATTGAAGAATATGTAGGCAATATCAAAACTTTTAAACATGACACATTATCTATCCTATGTATAATTAAACCTTTCATACACAAGTTCATACCTTTAATGGGTATGAATCAATACACTCTTACTTCTGACAAAAAGGACAAACCTACTAGCATAACACAAGTCATAAGCTCGTATCCAAATAAGCTCATAATAATATGAAATGATAATATGGCATAAAACGAGTCATAATTGAGGGTATATCACTGTATATCTATGTCTAAAATCTAATAGCATCATGTAGAAATAATAAATATGACAACATCTATAATCATAATTGATCATCATATATATAATGTAAAATGCCATATACATAATGTCATGAAAATGCCATATAGGCATGCAACAAAATGTCATAACATAGAACGTCCTATGGCTCGTGTTGTGGAATAGTTGATGACCCTTGCTCTACCGTGAAGATGGAGAAGCAATCGATGACTCTTGCTCTCTAATCTGTCGTCCTGGACCTTCTCTCATAATTTTGTTGGAGCTCCACCTATTAATATAATTAAACATTATATACAGTAATATAGAACACATGAAATATATAACAACATAAGTAAACAATCACTTAACACAAGTTGATGATCCTTCTAAATCATCTTATGCCTCTCTTCATCTGCAAGTGCATGAATTGGAGTTGTGACCTCCTGTGGGAAGTATGAAGAAGTAAATTAGAATAAAGATCAATATCATGTATTTACATTAAATGATGTGAGATAAAACAATAAATACATAATGACATTTACATTTTACTAGCTCATATCTCGATCAAAGGAATTGAAGACAAATAGCCGCAATAATGCCCACCTCTATTGTGTCATGAATATCTAGAGGATCATGAATTGATGTCATCAACTGAAAATAGAACATTGGTATTTGACCAAAATCTACATAACACGATTTAAATACATAATGATTAAAAATAGTAAAATTTACCTCAGTGAAACTTGATATATGACTACCCCCACCAACTCCTTGTAATGTTGGAGGTCCAACATCCACCTATTCATCATCAAATTGTCATTTTAAGATTACCATTGATATATGACAAAAAAATCACATGTAGTATATTTACTATTTTGTTACAAATTACATACATGTGGACTCAGCATGGTAACATAACCTTGCATTGGAGAGTTGATAGATGTAAGATTAGTACTTTGACCTTGGAATTTCATAATACATACAATTATTTACATTAATTTTCATTCATAATATATTAATATAGTTAATTATATATTTTAAAAGGAAATACAATAAATTGTAGAACTTTATTGAAAATTACATGTCTATCAATGCCAAAGATCCCATCCAACAACTCACATGTTATTATCATATTATCTAATATGGATGTATCTTGGTCCTGGCCTTATGTAGAATACTTCTAAAACTATGGAGCATCCTCTCCAACATGTGTATCATCAACATCCTCAAACCAATAATCACAAAGAGCTCCATAGGAATGATAAATGTGTGGTGACCATTGACGCCTACTAGGCTCACCCTCATCAACTTGTGAAAGAGGCCTACTATGCTATATTAAGGTCTATGCGAGAGAACTGATAGATTGTAGTGTCTCTAACTCAACACTCTCTTTCATAGTGGAAGGGACTATGGCATGTTAAACAAATGGCCTAGCTAGGCGTCTCACTAGGTGGACTTGGGCACGACGTGCCCCCTCCCTATCTTGTGCAAAGTCTATGCCTCTACTCTGGAAGTCGTTCATATAAAAATAATTTTGAATGTTGTTGAAGATGAACTCACAATAGAGTTTCCTCAAGAAATATTGTGGCACCTCATTATTGTTGCATGGGGGATGGTCAAAAACCATCCACCACCTATCCAAAAAATTATTCACTATTCCTTGGTGTTGGCACCAATGAATAGGGACTCTTTTGTAACTTCCATGCATTGGATCATTAGTTCTTGGATCAATAAACAACACACATAAATCAGATTTTAATATTTTCTTATCTTTGACTTTTTTATATGACAATTTTGTAGAATAAAATTGTAGTGTTTTCTCTCTATGATTTAACCGTGTGTTAATTTGTCCAGTAATAGAATCTATAGAATAAATTATTGATTCTAAGGATGTTGCAAGGGATCTTCGGTGTGTGCTGGTTGCATTGAGATTTTTTAAAGCTTCCATCAATGTTTCAAGTTGTTTTTGTTTTCCTTGATTTGCCTTAATATGTTGGTTTGTGTCTCACAAGGATGTCACAAAATTGATGGAGGAGTTTTGGGAGGGTTAGTTTGTGCCCCCTATTTAACAATAATTTCACCACACACTCAATTTGATGAATCAAGGTTTGGAGGCATTGGGGGGTTCATTTGCTAAAAATTAAAAAAAATGAAGCAAAACAATTGCAAAACAAATGTTTCATATTCAAATCACTAAAAACTTACCTCGTTGAGCTTGTTGACCTTATTGAGTTCACGAATTTTGTGGTGGCATGGTGTTGGCATCAAATTTTCTTTAGCTACCACAAAATGCACTTGTAGAAAATCCCTCACATTTTGGAAGTTGTGGGAACAACTGAGCCGATGGATATGCTTTTTTTTTCTTTTCTTTCCTAAAACATGCTCGTGTTAGTAGTGATCAATCCTTAGGCTCATTACTGCCAATCCATAATGCAAGTGCATTATAATGCACTCGCATTATAATCTATTTAGACCAAAAAATGTTTTTGCCACTTTTTGGTCCTCCATCTTTGTGCACATGCCCTAGGATGAACACACCTATTCGGTAGTTCCATGGATGGATGATCCACTGCCACCCTCACTTAGCTCTACTAGATGTTCTTAAATAGCTCTCTTGTTTATATGATGTAATAGGATTTTGTGAACATGCATTTTTGGGTCGTGAATACTGACTAACCAGTTTTTATTATAAACCTTCTAAAAACCATGCATTTAAATTTATGAGTAATATGATATATAGAAATGTTTCTAATAAAATCATGTATAACATAAACATATAAATATATAAAGTGATAATGATATTTGAGGAAATCAACTTTGATTCCAAAATACGAAAGTGTTTTCCTTACCATAAAATTATGTAAGATAGTGAAGATATATTATATTTAATTTGTAAAAAATATTATTTTACTTTAATTATATTTTATTAAATATTCTATTGCAATTGTTGTGAAATTTATAGCAAAAGGTAAGTTGGATAGTGAAGATATGGTTTAAATTTATCCTTTGTGTTTGTATAACCTTTTAAATTGTAAATTATCTTTTTATAAGCTTACCCAAGCATCTTAAAAGTTGATTCATATCTTTTGTAAGCTTACTTATAATTCCTTGGTAATTCAATTCACAATGTTTTGGGAGACTTATTTGTGTAGTGCATTGGAAGTTTATTTGCATATTATTTAACAAATCTTTTACATGACTTTGTGATAATCTTACTTAAAAGCTATTTACAAGATTATCAACACCTTTTGGAAGTCAACTTGCAACTTTTCTAAGCTTTCTCACACCTTTTGGCAGCTTGGGAATGAGTAACTACAATAGTTGTTCTATTATTATATTCACAAAATAAATAATCTAAGTTTACATATAATTTAAATTATTTTTTTAAAGATAATAATTTAGGGTCACTTTGCATCATCTCAAAGTGGTTTTGTATTTCTTGGAGCTATAACAAATAATATTTTTTTAATGATGAGTAATACTCTTCTATATTAAAGATAATTTTTCAAAATTCAATTTAGACAATATTTGGTTAATTTTAAAAAATTTAATATTTCAATTTAAATTTCAAAAAATATAATTTAGCATACAATATAATTTTTAAGAAAATAAATAGTCATTTCTTAAGTTTTTAGGCCTTCTAAATTGATTGGTCAATTTCTAAAAAGCATGGATGAACTAAAATTAAAATTTAAGTTGGTGAAGAGGGCCTCTTAGAGAACAAAGTGAAAACTACAAATGTTTTCGTATAAGTTTGTTCAAATACATATCTTAAGTTTTATCCAAGTAAATATGTAATGATATATTTTTTTTAAGAAAACTTATTTCAAACTTCTTTGAATCTATATAAGTGTGTTTTAGACATTGGAAATATGGGGGTGCTATAGAGTGAAATTACTTGAGGTAGATTAAATGGTATAATAAAATATCTAAAAGTAACTTCTTTTCTATAGAGTGTTCTAAGGTATGAAAGCCATACAACCCCCCCCCCCCCATTTAAGACATCCTCATGTACATACACTTATGAGATGAGATGATTTTTAATGTTCTTTATATAAAAATGGTCAAGAGGAACATGTGTTAAAGTATAATACAATTATTTGCATAATTTGGCATGTGATCCTTTATTAATGTTGACTTCTCTACCATGTAGCTTTACCTTGAGTGAATATTCAAATTCACTTTCTATCTCCACAAACCCTAATATTGAGGTAATCCGACTTCTAATTGAGTGATATATCATTATCTATTTCTTTGTTATGAAATAGGTTTTCATCATTAGTGCTCTCTAAGCATTAGTGATGTTAGTAATTATAAGGCTAGTTTGTTTCTTCAACATTTGAGCACTTCAATTGAACACATTCATCTATTTACATATTATTTTTTATGTTCATTCTCTTCTCATCCTAAAGAATTTACTTGATAAATTACTTAGGAAGAATATGTACAAATAATACAATTGGCTTATATGGTTTAGATTAGATCACTGTGTTCCTCAAACAAAGATCATATGTAATATTTGTTCCCTCAAGAGGTGGACTAAGGAGCACTTCATGTTCAAATGCATGGTTTGTTATGATATCCAAGGGACTTCTCACTTCTTGTGTAGGTATTATGGGTCTCATCATCAACACTTTCAATAACTAAACCAAAGGTGTTTGACACTTTTTATTTAAGAGATTATTATAATGACTAATTTAATATTTATGCGTAAACCCAATGATGAATTTTACCATATACATGTACATGAAACCACTATTTATCTTGGATTCCCTTTCTTAGTCATTGACTTGCCTTTTTATAAGGTTACTAGTGTCATCACCAACAAGGATTTAGGGAATCCAAGAGAAATAGTGGTCATATCTTTGCATAAAGCACAATTGATCATTATGTTTCCATATAAATATAAAATTAGTAATTGTGAAAATTATTCTTAAATGTGAGACCTTTTGAAATGTGTTATCAATTACTTGGTTGATTATTTCATTTTCTCAAACATACATTAGATATTGGGGGTGTTGAACATCATTTGGATATTGCAAGTCAAGGTCCAAAGATAGAAAATATGGAGGGTCACTAATTCTCTTGTTCTCATATAAAGCGTCTCGGTTCTACCTATTCTTAACATTGAGGGACTTCTATTTGTTTTAATTATTGTCAATAAGATTGTGTAGGCATATATCACCAAATTCATTTTTAACTCAAGTGATTCATCAACATTAGATGTTAAGAAAGGATTTAGTAGAGGTGCCATGATTCTTTCTACCCAACTTGTCCCCTTATCTTAGAGATCTCTCAATGGGGTTCCTTATAAATTTATTGAGAATGATATAACTTATATTTAGAGTGATGATAATCATCACAAATATAACATTATTTTCATGCCAATGTCCTATTCAACTCCCTAATTCTCTTTTAGGCTACTCCTCACCTTGGTACAATATTTCATATTGTAATTACTTGGATGTATCTATTTTGGCCACTTATGGATGTTAATACATTTTTTCATTCTTTCTATAAGAGAAGTCAAATGAAACTTTTTCCCATCCTCATCACCATTTAGGCTACTCACCAAAATGTTTTTACATGGAAACAAGTGAAATGCTATAGTTTAATGTTTGTTGGTGTTCTTTAATAAGTAAAAGAAAAAATCTCTAATTAATAAAATAAACAATATTGCTAATTTAGTGGTGTGTCAGCTTTTGACTTTTTTGGGTTTCAACATAGACTCTTGGGGGTGTAATTCCATTCCATTCATATTTTATGTAAATTGTGTATTATATTTTTAATATAGAATTGCACTTGTTCATCATTAAAAAAAGTCTATTAAGCTAAACATTTAAATAAGTAAATAAATAAATTTGTGGTGGCCATTTAAAAATAAAATTCTAAAATATACAAAAGCAACATATGTGACCAAAAGAAAAAATAAAATTTAACAAGCCCGTTTATTTAATTGTTAATTAATAGATATGTGTAGGGTTTTGAGCTGGTCGTTTCTCCCAAAAGGCGCACCTATCAGGAAACTGCTACCATCCTAGATAAGGACCAGTGGAAGGCAGTTAAGCCATGTCACAAATCCCTAAGGGGATGCTAACTTTTTTTGCCAACAATCCCCCCTCAGCGTTACCTGAGGGGATTCGAACCCGTGACTCGGCTCTGATACCACTTGTAGGAGTACAATACCACTGAGAGGGGGGGTGAATCAGTGGTATACCATTTTAAAATGACCTTGAATAAATCTTTCACAAATTTGAACATATAAAATAATAGTTTCATAACAGTTCAACTATCATGTGTTGCATCATATATGTAAAGCTATCAAGCTTGATTGAACATAAAAAACATAAGCAAATCATAAAAGATGAAGACACCATAGAAACTCAAATGCTAAAAGATACACAAGACTGAATGTTTAAACATGCAGACCAAGTAGACCACAAATAATGAGAAACCATAACACAGTGATTTATGAGTGGAAAACCCTCATAGGGATAAAAAACCACTCTGGAAAAATTGCCTCATTGGATTAATAAAATCCCACTAATCACAGAGCCTCACTTGCTACTTTTTGTGCCTCACTGACTACACAACATGCCTCACTAGCAAATACAACAACCTTCACTAGGTACAATTAGTGTCTCACTAACACAGGCTCACTGGCAAAATGTCTCACTGACAAAAATGTCAAAGATTTGAATGAATATATAAATACAGAGGGTTACTCTATTTCTCTTCAATACAACACTCTTATGTCTCCCAAGATTATAAAAAGAATATTACAAATGAAAATAAACTCCTGATCACAACTACAATATGAAACTAATCACAACCTTTCCTCCATTGAAACTCTATGAAACATGACTAATATAAGTGACATCATAAACAAAGCTCTTGAACCTCTATAGCACAAGAAGTAATGAACACCATATGAAGTAATGACTGCACCATATCACCCTGATCCATTAACAATGACAATATGAAGACCAATTATAAAAACTCCATTCTGACCTATGAAACGGATATAAACCTCTGCATCACATCACAAACCCTAACTAGTAAAAGTCCTTCACCATTTCTCTGCAACTTCCTTGTGTAACACTAAAATCATACTTCACATTTGAATCTTTCTATATCACACTAATTTCTAGTAGAAAGCTGATATTATATACATAGGCTTGTAGATACCACTCTCTGTAACATGGATAACCAACTCTCTATTCTCAAAACATCATACTGAGCCTTAATACTAATTTCCTAGCCTTCTAATTCTTTTACACACCCAAACAAGGTAGTTGAAGCATCGTTTAAGAAACCACCTGTCAATTTTAAGGAAGGAAAGTATTCGTTGTATGTTTAAATTTTTTTAAATATCTACTGTTTAATTAGAGCTTGGTGCCCTTGATACTACCATCGATCTCAAAGTCCTAACAACTTCCACAACTGTTATACTCCAAATGTGAAGGTCAAAAATGTCATGGACCAAGAAGGAACATCTAAACACTGTCACATAACACAGAGATCACTGTCCTTTTCACATTATGCATACATGTCTCCTTGATGTCACTGCAACTACACACTGTCTAAGATAGGATGTGATTACACCAAACATTGTCCCTGTCTCTTCTTCTTCATTTGCATACAAGTTTACTAAGGCACTGGAAACTACAACATATGACAACAAGGTTTGAACACATGCTCTACAACAATGATGCTCTCTCATGGTGACCTCTTAATGTCATTGTTATTGATTGTTCCAACAAGACTGCAACTAAGAACAAAACATCATGACATGAAAATGACATGAACTAATGTCTTTGACTGAAAACACTGATATGTCTGACATATGATTGCTATCTCATACTTGAATATGCCTTGATACAAGGTAGGATTTGACAAAAAATGATTTCCTGCTGCCACCAAACTACTGAGCACATGCAAATGTATTGACACTGCACTATAACTGATATACAACTTCTGTGTTGTTGTCTATGGGGGTAAATGATACATCAATGTTTATCTCCCCTTAACCTCATGTTGTCCTTTAAGCAATTATGGACGTTTCTTGTGTAGTATGCACAAGCTTTGTTTTGTCTTTCTCTTGTACATGTTTTCTTTTCCAAACCCTCTTAGGTTCTACCTTCTTAAACTTAATCAGGCTATCTATGTTCTTATCTATGTTCTTGTTGCTTGCAGATGATTTGTTCAATTTTCTCCTACAATGTTGTACCTTATGCCCAAGGTTATGACACTTAAAGCATGTGACATTATAACCAATTAGAGGAGTAAAGAAATCATATCTTCCACACATCCAAGAATCTCTTTCTATGTGACCAGCTTGGTTACACTTGTAGCATACCACATTGTAACTCTTATTTGTCATTCTATAAGGACTTTTATTCTTATGCCAATCAAAATCATGTCTAGTATAAGTCCTACAATCTCTAGCTCTATGACCATAGATATGACAAGAGTAGCAATAACCATGAAATTGAGAATAGTTGTACCTTATTGAATGGTATTGCTTGACAGGTGGAGATCTTGAGGTTCTACTTGTCCTTCTACCTTCATCAACACATTTATCTTCTGTCTTATCTGCAGGAGCAGCAACATGATGACCCAAATCTATCTTCTTCCTTGGTGTATTCCTGACTTTAGAAGTCTGCCCTTCTTCATATCCTAGGCCTGTAGTGTCCTTGTGATGCTTTTGTTTGTTTAACATGTCATTTAAGCATTCAATACTCTTTTCAAACTGCAGATTCTTATGCAACTTAGAAGATGCCTTTTCCAATTCCTTTCTCAAAGAAACTATTTCTAACTCTAGTTTTAGGCATTCATTAGTTTTGACTTCAAGATCAGATTTTGTAAAATCAACTACTCTTTTGGATTCTTCAATTCAATAATAATGAGTTGCAGTGGTTTGTTGGCATGTTTCACAGTGAAATCATGGACTGTGTTTTCTTATCTTATAGTGTGTAGTGTTTATGGTGTATGGATAATGATCATTTTTCAAATATCTACCATTTGATCAGAGCTTGGTGCCCTTCATACTACCATCGATCTTACTTCCCGCTCGACCATTTAACTTCTACCTTCATGCCCGGTGAGTCCTAGTTGGAGGGGTCTGTCAATATACGAGCTCAAACCCATATTTCATAACTTTAGTTGCCATTCACCTTTGATCATCAGTCACTGATCAATTAAAATAAAAATTAACTCATTTGATGACAGTTAGGAATAAAGACATAAGGGTTTAGAAAGTAGGGTTTTAGGTTTAGAATATCATAAACCCTAATACACAGAACCTAGTAAACAACATTTCATAAACTTACATCTCCATCAATAACTAAACAAGCATGTTCCTCTGCATGTACAACTCTGATATAATACCATCAACCACATGAAATCTAGCACCTTGTTTGACCTCCCAAAACATAAAGTATGATGTTATGAGAAAGTATGAATGATGTATGATATTATGAATACTATGAGGATCATGAAGACATCCTTCCTGATATCATGCAAAAGACATCTTGCATATCATTTCTCCAACCCTTGACAATACCAACACACATGTTCACGTTCACTTCTCCGTAAAGACATCCTAATATAATGTCAATTATAAGGCAACCTATGAAGCAAAATCTGCAATAACCTTTGATAATGAACCTTCCTGGCATTAAAGTCATAACCATCATGAATACAATGAAGCATGGCATGGCATAATAAAGCCTGAAGCAATAAGTACTTTGACCAACATCCAACATCAAATGAGATGGAGATAGCATGAACACATCCTGGCACATGATCCAATCATGAACTAAGAGCACCATTGAAACCATGAAGACCATGAGTTAGAATAGATCAACTCTCTGCAAATCTTTTATGTCTCTGCACATCTGCACTCTACATGATGTCTCTACACTCTAATGTACCTCTACACTCTGTATGTTGTCTCTACATGCCACGATGAGCATCTTACCAAGCAAAACATCTTGACCACCTGTACCATCAAACACCTTGAACACCTCTACCTTAAAGATCAGCATAGCATTGGCATCAAACACCTTGAGCATTATCATAAATAAGCAAGCACCTCTCATCATAGTATCAAGGACCTCATCACAATCTCTTTGCTCCTTTTGACATCAATGACAAATAACATGCCAAAGTCAACAATGTGTACATATATAAAATATTTTAGAGATCGGTGGATGGATAATCTACACTCTAAAGGCTCCAAAATAACATAAGTTTTAAACATAGTTTAATTTGATAGCAACAAATCACAAAATGTACTCCTAAGTTTCAAACCAATGCCTATTTGGATAGGGTAAATCCTTTATTGGTATCTAGAGTTGATTATATGTAAATGAAAAGTAATTTAAAGGGATGGGTTGGCTCAAATTTTTATATAATTTGAAAGATTCCTAAGTTGACAAGATCAAATGTAAATTTAACTTTTACATAAGTATATCTTGAAAATGATGAGCTATTATAATAGCTTAAATGACCTCATTAATAATTAAGATGGTAACTTAGATAATGGTAAGAAACATGCCATCAACATTTAATATTTAATTTTATTAGAAAAATTTAAAAAATAAATAAATTAAAATATCATTTTTTTAATAGCAAATTGGGTAAAAGATCCAAGATTTTAAAAAAGGCATTTTGTGTTAGATTCAAATAGCTTTTTTGGGTTTATCTGAATCTCAAATAAGTGTGTTATTATACTATTCAAACTTAAAAGCTTCTTTATTAAAAATTTTGGAAAATTTTAAATTCATCCCATAAGTGATCTTTTGTGGAGAGTGTCCTTGTTTATTTATTTACCTTTATCTATTCAAATTTAGAAGATTACATGTCTTACAATCCAATATCTAGAACAACAACCAGGGTATTAGATTAAATAAACCTTTGTAGCATCCATCATTAAAGGAGTCTTTGTGACCACTAAAGAAGTAACAAGAGAATCTTGTAACAAATTTTGAGAGGGAAATTTATCAAAACCTTCCCCTTTGGCATCAACACCCTTATCTATAGAGGTATTCATAATAGCCTTGAATCTTCCTTTGCTTCTTCAAAAGATTCGATCATTTGTCTTGGGAAAATAAAGAGATGTTGAGGTCCCTGGTGAAGAGAGATTCTTCTTGAAATCCTAGGGAGGAATATAACTCCTCTTGGTGTAATGAGAAGTCAAATGGCCATAAACAAAATAGAAGTGGCAACAAAAGAAGATATTCACAAAATCCAATTTTTGCACCTAAGATCTTCAGGGAACCTTTTATCCAAATCTATTTCCACATAAATTTGGGTGTTAGTGGTGTGAGAATGCTCCACTTGTCTCTTGATTGATATGCAAGAATTTGGCTAAAGAATTCCCCATATCTTGAAAGCAAGAAGTACACAAATATTGCAATGGTAAATAAGGAACTTTTTCTCAAATGAGTACAGTGGAGAAGGAATCCTTGAGAAGACCAAAGGATGGATACTAAGGTTTAAGGCTTACAATGTGAGCCCCCCAAAACCCTGTCCAAAGCTAAGAAGAGTCTTTTTTATCATCCGGTGACCTGCAATCCAAAATTAAGAATCCCAGTGTGCACGAAAAGATATCAATATTTTCCTTAACAGGGACTCCCAAAGCTCTGAAATCCATTCATGAAAATTGCGTAGGGCTTGGCCAAAACCCATTGAATCTTCAAGACATGCTTCAATAACTTTTTGCTTCAACAATTTTTTCCCAAATATCCACTTCTGAATTCTTATCCAAAACTACTTTTGGAACCTGCTCTATTTGTTTAGCAATCAAATCATCTCTCTAAATCCATGCCTTGCATCATTTCTGTCGCAACTCCTTTTCTAAAAGATTGATGTTGGCACCACAATGAATATCAGGATTTTTAACACTGCCACTGTCATCCTTAGTCTCCATGTGCAGACTCTATTTCTTACCACATAGAGCATCAAGAAAAGATTTTGGGGTGGATATGAGGTTGGTTTAGGGAAGCTTCCAAACCACCAGCATCCCCACCCAATCCAGACTCAATAAAAATCTTCCTTGAAACAAACTTATCCGAACCATTCAAAACTGAAGGTTTAGGAAAAGAAGGCAGCGAAGAAAGAGCAGTAGAATCCCTCCAATCAAATATTTTGGGAGAAACATTAACCTGGGCCGAGGAAGACAAATCCATCCAAAAATTATAGCCAAAATCCAGAGCGGGAGCTTTGTGATGAGGTGAGGAGCCGTTGAAAGAGTCCGTGGAGGAAGAAAGTGAGGCCGGGATATAGTTTTGCTTGGAAAGGAAGCCTTTTTAGAGCCATCATTACCTATAAAATCCATGAAATAGGGGCGCACATCCCGTCCAGATCCTTGGGTTTTAGCTTTAAGAGAAGAAGATTTTCATGATGTTTGTGTGCAGGCATGACAGAAACCCTTGAATCCTCATCTGCCCTAAAATCCATCACACCTTGTGCAGCGAGAGCTACAGTCGCATTGGAAAATTGAATGGAAGTCATTGCAGAGCTACATTATTATTATTTTAAATAATATACAATTAATAGCTTCTTTAATAAGATTATATTTTGATTAAAATTATAAATAATTCATTTTCTAAATAAGCATGGATCAAAGAAAGTCTATTGTAATTTGATATTGTTATGACTATTATAGTTGTAGGACATCTATTGATTTGCAATAGATGAAGTGTGACCTCCCTAAATAAGGAGTGCATTCGTGGTCTAATAGATGCGTACATTGTTGAGCCCAAGACTTAACAAGACAAATGGATCAACTGGATGGAATGGGCCATAATTTGTTACATGAATTCCCTAAGAGAATATGGTAGAAGAAGGATCAATTGGTGGGAATGGGTCATAATTTGTTACATGAATTTCCTAAGAGAATATGGTAGAAGAATGGCCTAGAAAAGAAGAAGGCCTAAGAAATCCCTCAAAGGTTAACTTGAATAGGGAAGAACCCTCCTTGCCAATAACCCCCACAATGTCAACTTCCAACAGGGTGTTGCCCACAAGGAGAACCTCATAAAAAACTTGATGTTTACAAGGGTACAGGGCCCCAAATCCAAGATCACCTTCAATGAATTAAGGATGGGGACATAGAAACGAAGTTTTTCTTTCAGTAAATAAACATAAATACAAAAAGGAACACATTTCAATAGTTAAAGGAGAAGACAAAATGATGCATGACAAGCAACATGAGATTATGAGGATCTCCCATGACCATTTTAGACAACACTTGTTGATCCTAGTGTTGAAGAATCTCTTCTTGTTGTACTAGAAGATATGGTGGGAAGTTGCATTCCTTGTAGAATTGACCAAGAATACATTTAGCACCTCGATTAAATCCTCACCATGAAAGAATTGGCTATTGATCTTAATTGTATGGTTGTTGAGAAGAGTCCTCATTTTAATGACTTATCGATGGAGTTCTACAAAGCTCTTTGGCCTCACATTAGAGAAGACTTCTACTATGTGTGTACTGAAGGGATTGAAATAGGATCCTTAGGGCCCATTATCAACCAAGGGTTGATTAAACTATTAACAAAAGGAAAAAAGAAGAGTTTGTCAACAAATGGAGACTAATTACCTTGCTCAACACTTCATATAAGATCATTTCCAAGGTTTTGGCTCTTAGAATAAATCATATTCATTAGGAGATTGTTATGTTGGAAAAAACAAGATTTCTAGGTGGTTAGTCCAATTTGGACAACCTTGTGTTGGCATGCGAGACTATTGAGAGGGATCAATAGTCTACCCAATATGCTCTAATTATCAAGTTGGATTTTGAAAAGGCTTGTGGCTGAATAAGATGACCCTTTATCCGCAAGATGTTGCAATGGTTAGGTTTTGGTCACATTAAAATGTTCTTCATAGATGCTAGTGGAAGACTAGTGACTTTTTAATAGTGAAACTTCACCAATTGGAAAATAATTCAAATCGGGCCATACAATTTTGGTGAATAGAATGAAACACTAGGGGCAAATCACCAAGAATTTATGTTAAGTTGGTCCAATGGGTGTTAATTTGTGGCCCTAATATTTATGAAGCATTTACATTGAAATAGTTTTGCCATGATAGATTACAAGTGATTAACAAGGAATCACCTAGAATTTAAGAGGCATGTTTCAATTAATTGACGTAGTTGCCAATACCATTAAAAATCCCCTTTGTATGAGGGTCAATTTCATCATTACCATTATAACTCCACCCTATTGTCGGGGCCATAATTGTCTTGAAATCACCACTTATTCTTTGGATTGTGGTCTTAATCACCCAACATTTACATCCATTATTTTACTATCAAGTGGGACTCACCATATTTTCCATCCATAGTTTTATATTTTAGTAGGTTTTAGGAAATTTGAGTTCATATAAAAATGATTAAAACTCTCAATTGTTCTTTTACACATTTTGGTTTGCTCTCAATTCAAATTGAGATTATTCTTGAATCTTTATGTCCTTTGAAGAATTTTGTTTTAGACTCCTTTCTTTGGTTTCTTCTATGCCTAGTGCATGCTTCCTACCTCAAATTCTATTTTTAGTGATCCATAGACAAAAATATACAAGCATTAGCAAGTTAGTGATAATTTCTTTATTGTTCTATGAATATAAGATTTCTCCTACTAATTTATATATCTTATTTCATTGTTAGAGATGATATTGAGTAGTAATACATCTAGGCCCTAGGCATCTATGATTCCTTTTGTTGATTTTGTTTGTTTAGTTTCATTGTTAGAGATGATATTGAAACTGCTAGTGTTGAGTATTTTATGGTGACTTTAAACACAATGACATTTTTTTTAGTTTTTAATTTTTTAGAGATGTTGGGTACTAGCCCCATTCTTGGAAGGGCTCTCATCAAAATGCAAAAACATAATGTCATGTTTTGGTAATGTGTGCAATGTTGTAGATCAACCTACAACATCAAGATTTTCACCATTTGTTGATGAACAACTTGGGAATACCTCATAGTAAGATTGTAATGAGGTGCATGATAATATCAAAGACAATGTTATAGAGGAGTATTGGGGTAGTGGAAATAACAATTTTAATAAATCAACCTCAGAAATTGATCAGGAAAATGAACATCCCGCATGGAAGGGGAAAATAGAAGTCAAATAAAAAATGGGGTGTGACTGGGACCTATCAAGGAATTTTTAGATTGATTGTGTCAAAGTACCCATTCATTGAACTAGTGGAAAATAAAATAAAAAGTTGAATCTCCTACGGAATGTAGGTGCAAGATTTGTAATTGGAAATATAGTAGGGACAAGACCTTGCTAAGAGAAGTATGATTCACACCTTCAAGGGTCATAAAATGGACTGCCACAAAATCATCGGACTGTCATGTTGGCCTATGCAACTTTTTAGTGCTTACATATTGATGCAGGTGCATCCCTGGGAATCTTGAGAATATGGTGCCATGTCTAAGGAAGTGGAATTTAAGGTATAATTTGATAGTTGTGTGTGTGTACATTTGTTGTTAGTAGTCTATAGTGGTATAGGTTAGTGCATTTCACTGCATGGAGGAATTAGCTTCTACAGTTGTGGTAGTAGTTTTGTAGGTGGTTTTTGTATCTTCAATTAAATTTTGAGGTTGATTGGATAAGTGGAGGTTGGTTATTTGTTTCGTAGAGTGACTATGGTTTGGCAATGTGAATTGTTAGAATTGTTTTTGTTTTGTGGAAAGTTTATTGTGGGTTTGTGCCAAAGGCAAATAATTTTGAGATGTTTAGTAACTATTGTGAAGGTCTATGGTGTGCCACGTTGAGAGTCTCCACCATTGGACTGTTGTAATTTGTAAGTTTGTTATATTTAGTCAATGACACATTTTATGTGGCTTCGATATTTGTACAAACTTGAGGCCAACATAGATCATGTGAGGGGCTTGGGAATAATATGAATAAGGAATTTTGAATTAGTAAAAAGTAAGTAAAGAAGAATGGGGTGGAATGTGGGCGTATGAAGTAGGTGAGAGACCAAGGCATGAGTGATAGAGTGTGGTAATAACAATATGATGTGGGATACAATCTAAGGTATCTATTGAAGTATGTTGGTTGCTTCAAGGTTTGGATTAGAATACTTTTGTTAGGTCATGTCATATCCCCTTGCAAAAAGTCTATGTTAAATCCTGAGGTCAATTTAGGTTGGAAATCATTATGTGGTTACTAGTGGAAAGTCAGGAAGCGATGTTCCATAGTTTGTAGCATTTGTGTAATCTTGGTAAACGTATGTAAACTAATGGTTGCAGCCTGGCATGTAAGGGGGGAGCCTACTGCGGCAAATTGGGCTTATATTTCAATGATATTTTTTTAAGTTGTCTATTCAATGTGTGTATTCTTGTGAACTACAGTGATTTGTGGTTAAATCTTTGTTGTGGGTTGCATGGTTGGATAGTCCTTCTTGGACCCTTCTACTATGACTACATCACATATTTTCCCCCTTAGGTATGGTAGTCTACATGAAAGGTAGGTACCGTTCTCGAAGCATGGCTCTTAACTTTGTTGTTGTCCCACACCAGACCTAAATTGAAAAGATAATTCAGGGATAAGTATGATATATAATCAGCTCAAAGTAGGTACTAAAAAGAAGATGAAAGAACATACCATAGATTCTTTATGTTTACTTGTGTCACCTCACCTTGTCGCAATAACTTGCCATGATGATAGAAGACACACAATATGAGGACAAAAGCCTACACTACAAAAGCCAAACCAAGGAAACAAAAAATCACAAACACAAGATAAGCCAGAGAAGAGAGGAGAAGAAAGGGGGGAAATAAGAGAAGGTGAGAAAATAGGGATGAAATCATGGAAGGGGATAGTCATTGAAAAGTTGACAATGAGGAGACCATTATTATGGCCACCATTCAATCTCCCTCGAATCCCCAGGTATGAAAAATAAGAAAAACCTTCCTCAAAACCCAATATTTCTTTCACTTGAAAATGACTATTGATCTTAAATTTTATTGTAGCTTTTGTCTTAGTTTTAGGTTTTCACTATTTTTGTTACTTTTATTTTTCTATTTTTTGTTAAGTTTTTCAATTTTTGGGCCCACTAAGGCACACTAGGGTGTGGCTATGGGTCACCCCTTTTACCAAGGCAAGTTCCCTGGGAGACCCTACCAAAATATTCTATTGACATGATCAAAGGAAAAGCCAATGATTTCGACACTTGAACTTTCTCACTTTGCTCAATTAACTCTAAATTCTCCTTTTATTGCTCATTTTTAAGAATGTATTTGATTTTTAGGGTTTTTGTTTTATGATTTTATGTGTTTTTTGAAGTCTTAGAGGGACATTCTCTTCTTGTAAGACACCGTTAGGTCTTTGATGGACCTAGTTTTATTGCATATATTTTCTACTTGCCCCTTTTATGGGGATATTTACATGTGTGTGCACAGTTTGCTCTTCTGGGCTCCCTTGATGGAGCAATTTGTATTCAGTTATTTTACTTCAACACTTATTGTATCGACTTTGATTGGTTTTGATCTATATATAGTCAAAGTTGATGCTTTATACTTGGCTTTCCCTCTTGTGCACATGGTTGGCTAGAGTTTATATTGATGTTATTATGATGTTTATGCTTATATATGTATGATGGACAGATGCTCATGATATACTTTTGTTTACCTTTTTTATGAGGTGCATGTCATCATAGCATGTTTGAGTATGACAGATGTGCACATGGATGGAAATGCAAAAATGATTGCTTACTTTTTATGGATTCCATTTACTATGACATATTTTATTACTTATTTTATGTTTGTATGATATGCATGTGGAACTAACACTGTGGCTGCTCTTTAATAGGATTTTTAACCTAGGGGATTGTAGGTTGGCTCAACATAGGGTGACCTACTAAAATTTCAAGGTAGGATTTATTTAGGGAGTTAAGTGGGAATGGGGAAGGTGATGGAACAATATTTAGATTAAGTTTCATAGAAGGCTAAATATTGATCCTTATCTAGACCAAACACTTAGACTAGTTTTCAACATAGACAACTAATAAATTTTATGGGTACTTGCTAGACTTAGATAAGAAGATGGCCAACAAGTTAGATCTCGGGTAAAGGATTTAACCTTCAAAAATGATTTCCCTAGAAGATATGTTAGGCTCTCAGTTACCTATTTTGTGTGTGTGTGTGTGCTTAGCTTATAACTTATTTTTCTTATGTAATGTCACTCCCATAGCTCCAACCTTTTGGGTCTCCACTTTGTGAGTATAGATATTTATTTATTTTGATTTTTTTCATCAGCTCCATAGCCTAACCTCATGCAACTAGTAAGATACAAGGGCTCATCACTAAAGATTAGACCAGGAAAGTGTGGGCATGGAGTTTTAACCTCCTTAACCTAACCTCATGCCACCAGGAAGAAGTGAGGGCTAACCACTAAATATTAGGCAAGGAAAGTAAGGGACTAGATATAAATAAAAGGATAACCAACTCTTAATAATCCCCCCTTGTTGAGGAGAATTGGGAAGATCTACTTGTTAGTTTTCATTTGGTACTATAGTTTTGAAAACTTGTTTTGTTTAGACTTAACTAGATGATAGTTAAGACAACGATCAATATAAATCTTAAAGTTTAACTTTATTTGAAATTTTTGGGAATGTAAAAGAGAATGGATAATGATGATTTGCGAATCTCTAAAGCTTAGTAAGAACAAATTGTACTAGACAACCTTTAGACTCCTTACTACATAAAAATCAAACAAGAGAAAATCATTGACAAATGCAAAGATGGAAAAAATATGCATGCTTTGAAAATTTTTATTTTTCTTGATTGTATACTTTCTTTTTTAAAATAAGATTTTTATTTTTATGGATTTTTTAGATATAGTATTTCTTTAGATAAAAAGTGTTAACCATTTCACTGAATTCTTCTCCTTCCATGGGGCAAAAGAGATAAGCTCCATTTCTGACATCTTCCTTAACTATGTATGGTCCTATCCAATTTGGTTTGAATTTCTAGCCTTCACCGACTCTTTTGTCAATTTTGAGTACAAGGTCTCTAACTTGGAATGGTCTTGAAATAACCTTCTTATTGTATTTCTTTTCCATTTTTTATAACTGACTACTTGATATTCTTCATCATCTAAGATTCCTTGTAGAGATAATCTCAGGCTCGATATAAAATATATGTAAATTTGGTGAGGAGTTATGTTTATTTGCATATTTCACCATTTGATGACTTAGCCCCTAGCTTCATTTCTCTTAGATTTCTAATGTGTGTTTCAATAGTTTCATCAATTGAAAATGGGCGGCCTTCTTCAAATTTCTGAGGGGTAATTAGTATTGGCACTTGACCAATTTTCAATGAGTCTCCTAGTTCCCGCGTAGGTTTTAGTTATTCTTGTCTTCCCTTAGTAGTATGAACGCTCATATCTAGCTCAATGGGAATGACTACTAGGTTGAATGGAGCATAAGATCTTGTTGGGTGGGGATCAATGGGGAATTCTCATGTCATCCCTTCCCCTGTAGATTTTGACAATTTAGCAATGTTTATGAATTGTTTAGATGTCTTCCCTATTTCAAAAATTCTAATTCTTGGGTCTATGGTGGTTTTAATGGCCTTTCCCTTCTTCTCTTATTCCATTATATAAACACAGAAAGGGTCAAATCCCTTTTGATTATGTGGATTTGATTCATGTGGGGGAAATGTAGCTCTTGAAATAACATAGAGGGAACAACCCTCATCTTATGAATTTAGTTGGAAGGGTTTTGGGACCTAATTTGATTCGTAGATTAACTTTTCCCATGGTTCAAATGTTTGGGTTATCATGAATTCTAAGGATGGAAGTTCCTCAAGTGATGTGAGTTTCATCATAACCCATTAGTTGAAGGAGAGGGAGATGCTAAGTTGATTGCAAACCCATCATCAATCATGACCCATTTAATAGAATACTCTTGAACTTGGATTAGCAAGTAAAGGGGGAGATCACCTTGTTTAGCCATGTTATTGTCTAAGGGTAACTTTTTAAAATTGAATGTGGAATAAGAACACTTTTTGTTTGGAGTGGTTTGAACTATATGGCATAATTCTAAGGCATTGAGAAGAGCATTCTTGTGAGTAGAACTTTTGAGAAGTTCCAGCATGTGCGAAAAAGTTGAGTTGCTAGGGGTGGAGTATGGTCATTTTGGTCCTTGGTTAGTACAAACATCTTGGTCCCTATCCAACTCCACAAAGCCTAAGGTGTTTTGATCAAAGGTGATTTGAGGGTTTTGACCACTTTTGGGGCTATTTCCTTCATCTTTTGAGTGCAGGAATGTGTCCATGAATGCTTTTTGTTGAGTTTTTGGGAGGCATTTGATGATTTTGTTATACTTTTTGTAAATTGAAGTGGCATGCCCCTAGTTTCACAAAATGTGTAGTAACCCATAGGAATGTAGCCATGTGGTGATTTTCTATTATTTTTACGCTTTTGTCGTTGTTGGATGTGATCAATAGTATTTGCGTCCATAGTGTAATCAAATTTATCTTGATGGTGGATAAACGTATCTATAAATAGTTATTTTTGTTCCTCTGGGATGTTTGATATGAATCAATGGTACTCTCAACATGATCATGCCCCTTTCTTTTGTGAAATGAGAAATACTTAACAAGGTCATAATCTCAAGGTTTTTTATAAGAACTGCAATGGTTGTTTATGACTACTCATTTGGTCTACCTTTTTGCTTGCAATTTCTTCTCAAGGCACAATTAATGGTGTTGACACTTTGGTTCCCTGAATTCATGTAATTATGACCACTATAATTATTGTATTTGCAGTTGTTATTATTCTTGGATGGTGGAATGTCCATTGCCTCATCTATATTCTGATTATTTTTTAGGATTTTCATTACTAAGGGATTGTTATTACTATCATGGTTTAACAACCTTCCATTAGCACCATACTCCTTTCTTTTGCTATAAATAATGAATTGATCAATTCTAAGGGCACTCTCGAGTGCCTCCTCATATGATTTATAAGGGGTTTCTAGATCCCTTCCCATGTGTCCCTTTTAAGGGCATGTAAGAAGAGATCACATAGTTCCCTATGGTCCATGTTTGGTGCACAAGTTGAAGAATAGAGGACTTTCCTCTATCATGTAACAAAATGCATGGCCAACGCATTGGTTTATTGTTTGATCTTTAAAAATTCACATATTCCCATATTGACCAATTTTTCATGTCAAAGGCATCCACAAATTGACTAATGAGTTGCCTAAAGGAGTGGATTAATGCTTCTGGAAGTCGATAGTACCAATCTAGAGTGATACCTTCCAAAGTCTTTGGAAAAAATTTGGCTACCACCCCATCCCAAGGAATGAGTTCCTGCACTACCATGAAGTAGGCCTTGCTATGCAAGTTGAGATCTCCTATTCCTTTGAACTTTGGGAGTTCAGGGAGAGGATGCAATAATATGACATTACAAATGTTGTAATCAAGAGGCTCCTTTAAATACTCGAGCCATGTTCCTAAAAGGGGTTATGTATAGAGGTTTTTGTTCCTCCAATTATTAGCTTATAGGTGGAGCTTGTTATGTTTATTGTATTTGAAAGGGTATGCTAGATTGTTGATATTCAAAGAGAGTTGGATGACCAAATAATATTCTATTTATGTTTTGAAAATTGGGTGGGATTGTTTGTGGTTGATTCTACATCACAAGAATCCCACCTATTTGATTAGAACTTGGCATGTTGAATGATGATGGCCAAGGGAGGCATAAATGCATCATTATTTGTGTTGTAGAAATAGAAGTTTAAATGGGAGGTTTGGATTCCCCCTAGCTTTGTTTGACCCTAGCAATAGAAGGTTTATCTTTCACTTCGGGTCTTTCTTTAGTTTTTCCTTGTTGGGAATATTTAGCACCTCTAGCCTCTAGCTTCCTAATCCATTCTACCTTTTGAACTTCTCCACTTTATGGTGGCATTTCTTGCTATTGTGTTGCTTCATCTATGGAAGGGGTAGTAGGTTTGTTTGATGGGATGTGCCCCTAAGCCTTGTTTGATTTCATCCTAGTTTGGGGGTGGAAGAAACACCATAGAATAAATGAGATGAACATGAAAGGTGAGAGTGAAATGAACGAAACGTGTAGAAACACAAAAAATCCCATCCAAAAGTATTTTCTCTTCATGTTAGGTTCACCAAAATATGCGTTGTTTGAAATTGAATCAGATAATTTTTTAGTGATTCAGACCCTAACACAACACATGAATTGTGTCCTTGCTAAAGGCATATGTCCCAATCACTTTTAATCTTCTCAAAAAATCTAGTTAGGTGGTGGTAGAAACAAGGGGGTGTTCTATTCTTGAGGAAGTAGAATGTCACAGATTGCAATTGGATTGATCGCATTATTATCTTGAGTGTGTTGTTGTTGGTTGTTGTGATTGTTATTGTTCTAATGTTGATGAAAATGTTGAATGGGAGTTGTTATCTTGAGCTGACATGGAGGGTCGTTTGCTCTAATTTTGTTTATTCTTCTTTGTTCTAAGTTAATTAATTCCTTGAGGAATCCAAGTTCTCTTTCTCAAACCTCCTCTCGATGTCTTTGTTCATTCTATTGTTCTATTTGCCTCAAAATTTCTACTTGTTCTTGGGCTTCTTCCTCAGTGGGGTTTTCTTGAAATGGGAGATTCTCCTTGATTCCTCTAAGATTTATTTAATTCAATCTTCTTTTACACCTGGACACACTGAGTATGTGTACTAAGTGAAGGAAGAAGGTTGCTCTATTTTTTCTTGTTATATTGAAAGCTTTGTACCTCGTGATAAAATCGACAGTTTGTTTGAACGTTGAAAGTTTTGTACCTTATGATGGAATCAATGGCTTGTTTTATTGGTGTTTTTATGTTTTAAATGAGTTTCTAACACAATTTACTTCTAAATGCATGTAGCTATCTTTTTGTATTTTTCAGAGATTTTAAATATCATTTAATTACTACTTTCTATATACAATGCAAATATAAATGGCTCTTCCCTAATGCAATTTACCTATATGTTTTTAGTATTTTTGAGATTGATTTATGAGATGAAGTTATTCTGATAAATGAAAGTTGTAGCTATTTTAACAACGTAATGAATTGAAACTAGATCTAGAAAAGCAACAACCAAGAGAAAATAAAAGACAAATTTTTTACTTCTCAAGGGTGAGGGTATTTGCTAATTACTATTTCTAATCTACAAAATAAAAAAGAACCTATAATCCAAAAAAAGGTGTCAATGCCAAGCTTGTGTCCTCAATGATCCAACTTTGATTGGTAACCTTCTTTGTATCAATTGGGTACTCTACTTGATGACAGGAAAGCACGGGGATTTGAGGGAGTTTTGCAATGGGAAAGAAGCTTAGAATCTTTGGGAAAAACTAAAGAAGAAGGCTCATGAGGTCCTATGAAGGGCATAAAAATGCTATTGGAATGCTTTGCATAAGATTGACTCTCAAGGGGGGACCAATTCTAAGAAGAATGCATGAGAATTTAATTACCTTCTATCGGGAGCAAGGGCATAGAAGTAAAACAAGAAAAGAATTTAAGCCTCTAGGAAGAATGTGGGGGTTATTTATAGGTAGGAAATGGTTACAATGGGAGGGAAATTTTGAAGAGATAAGAACAAAAGGGTGAGATAATAGAAGATTAATTGAGAAACTTACTAAGAATGGTTGGGAAGATAAGAAGTAAATAAGAAGAAAATTAAAGAAGACTAAAGCTATTTGGGAAACTTTCCAGAGGAGATTGGTAGTGAACAAGAGAAATATTACAATGGGAAGATCCCAGAAGAGAGTGGGAGTGAACATGAGATTGAATCGGAATGTAGTTATACATTTTTATAATTTTCAATTGTGCTTTACTATTGTGGATTGTTCATGTCATTAGATTCTGGGAGGTTTGCCCCGTTGGAAAAACTTACATGATATCAAATTGGTCAAACCTTTGGTTATTCTCTTAGAAGATATAAGATTATTTTTCTTTAAAAACCTGGTATGCTCTTCCCTTGCATCATATTCAATGATATGGACAACTAAAAAAGTTTGATAGAAAGACTGAATTCTGGGGGGTTCCTCTTTGTGGCTTTGTATTGCAAGTGCATTTTAGAGCTTAATGGAGTAAATATAAGATCGCTATTGAGTCTAGAGAGCATCCAAGATAGTGGATTTTGACTTTTGTTGCATCTAAATTAGACATTGAAGACTAGATTTGTGAGGGTTTTCATTTGGGAGTTGCTTGCAAGATCCAATAAGTTGCCATCATTTTGGATCAAATCTAACTCTGCCATTGCATCTAGATGGCCCAAAACACCCATAGATCAATTGTTAAATCATTAAAATTAGATCTCTTTGCTCTAGGCCCTTAGAAAAGTCCTCCCCCTACAACTTATGGATTGCAAAATATTCTTTAGCATATTCACTTGTGTAAGAAGAATCTCCATAGAATATAGTACTTATGCAAGCATATGTGCATACTAGTGTCATCATAGGTATAAGTAGATTGAAATTGTATGAAGGTTTAAGGGTTATAGATTTTTAATGTTTTAAATTCTATAGATTTGATTATTTGGTAGGTCTATAGGGTTTAACAGGGTACTATAGGAGCACCTCTTGACACATATAGGGGTGCCTCATGGCATGGGACCCATGCCATAGATCATAGACTTTACTAACTAGTGTTATACCAATGATAGTCACCACTTACTACCCACTATCACTACAAACCACTCCTGCCTATTGATAATTGATCTTGTGTAGTACTAATAATAGTTTTCATATGCCATTCAATAGTTTTCCATTTTCTAGGGCAATTTCAAGGAGTTAGATGACAGTGATAGAATATTCCATCCAAGGAGCATATTTTATCCATTGGAATCTATTGACATCAACATTTTATTTGCCCCAACTTGCCCTCCTCTCCATTTGCATTTTGGTTTTGGAAATCAAAATTTTTAGGCTTTGTTCTTAGTCATACAAGATTTAATTTTTGAGCATTTTTTGATTTGGTGTAATTTTTTGAGAGCTTCACAATGATGTAGATGGTTCATGATTTTATCCCTTTCAAGCATTTGTATTCACTAAGATCAAGTCCACTTTTATACAATATGGAAAGTGGCAACCATAAATTCACTAAGTATAAAGTGTCACCATTACATTTTGCTAGAGGGGTTACATGGTTGAGTGATTTTGAGGGGGTTGTGATTTTCTTTTTCTAGTTTGGTATTTGACTAATTTGAGGAGACTATCATAGTTAATAATGAGTTTTTCAATGCATCCTTCTATTAGCACCATGAAAAATGGAACTATAAGTCTTGGTGAGACTGAATTCTGAAAGATCTCAGGTGGCTTCATCTCTTGTCCCATCTATATTGAATTGTTCTTAAACTAGGTACTCATGTTAGTGGAATAAAGTATGGGCTAACAGGAATGATCATGTCCTAGGATTGACTCGGTGCAGTATTGATAGTGACATTATATGTTATGTATCTCACATATTGATTGCCCTTACATTCTTTGGACATGAATTAGGAGATGCATGGAGACTTGAAAGAATCTTCATTCACAAGAGATCTTGTTATGAACTATTTTGTGCCCCTTGATGATTCTAGTAACCCACCATATGACAATGATATAGTAGAGGAACCTACTTCTAATGGAAGTCTTGAATGTTTCTATGACATATAGACTTTTCTTCATTATCCTTCTCCTCCTATATAGACTTCCATTAATACTTTGACTTATATGACTCCTAATACAAATTTAGAGGGCTTATCTTCTTTATCTACAATTCAACATCTTAAGGCTAAGGACTCTTGTATTCCAACATCGATAAATACATCCGATGTTCACACTTAAGAATTTGGTGTGGACACTACATTAAGGGATATATAGCATAGTCATATGAACCTTCAAGTCCTTTCATCATCTACAGTTATAGAGACATGTGTTGAGAGTCCTACACCACCATCTCCTACTTCTATCAATCCCAATGTTGCTTTATCCATCACTTCCAATGATTTAGTGTAGTGATACATTAATTATCTTCTAGATATATCTCATTAACATGAGTACTTGCTAGACCTATCAGCTTTGTTTTTTGAGTCCCTTCTTGTAAACTTGGAGGATGTTATTTACTTGAGATTCCTCTTTGATGATAGTTCCACAATAATTGTTGTCTCATCTTCTCTAGCTTTCGTTCTTTCTCAACCTATTCCTACTTCCAGTATGACACATTATGTAGTTCATGAGTCCTTAGCTCTAATTCCCTCACCATTGACACCTTTTTTCCAATGTACTAGGTTCTCATTGGTTCAAATTTTATACTTGGATTGAGAGTATGTCTTTATCTAGTCCTTACATGATACCTAATTTATCTTATTAGTATTTGTTATAAAATAGTAATGGTTTAGAGGGTTTTGAGCAATTTCTGGAGAGATCATCTTCATTGGTGGGTCTTGTTCTACAACAATTTGCACATGGTTTTGGATTATCACTTTCTTCAGTTATACTTGGGACTTTCGATTTGATTGTGGCACCTTCTAGCACCAACACGGTGATTGTTGAGCAACTTCTAGAAACATATATTCTAAATTTTCTTGCCTCGTATTCCTTTCAGGAATAGGAAGATCTTCTGCATATGCCTTTGTATTTATTTCTTCCTAATTGAAGAAATGTTGTTTGACAATCTTGGATCATCTTTAGCATTTAGTATCAACATCTACCATTGGTGTAGGAGACTACACATTAAGGAGGGATTACATGGTCTCTCTTCTTCTTTCTATTTTAGGGGGGTTTTTCGTCGCATGGGCTTTATACTTCTCAATTTTTTGAGTGGGGTCACCTAGCCCTACTTTCTTCATCCTCTCTTAGTGGGGGGAAGTTTTTCCTACAAGTTTTCTCTTTCTATTCTTTCTAATGGGATTATTTTGTACATGTGGGCATGTAACATACCTACACATTTGTTGAGACCCATTTGTTCATATATCCTAACCATCTAAGCTACAATTATGGTTGTGTTGGTGCATTGTTTTATTTTTGCATTTAGTATATTAATTTATTACATTATATTCACCTAGGATAGGATAAGCTTGCTTAGATGGGTATCTACTTGGGTAGGTTGCACTTACATGATGTGATATGCACTTCTTTGTTTGGTAGAGATATACTCACACATGTGACTACATCTCCTATTATCTAATATTGGTTTGTACATTTACATCTCTTGGTGGAGTATCCTCTATATACCCACTTATAGCTCACTCCTAAGTATCTTAGTAAATACATTTGCATTAATAGTGGAATAGAAATATATTGCATTTCTACAATGTTTAGTTGTGCTTTATTTATTGTGGCTTGTTTGTGTCATTAAATCCTAAGAGATTTTGATCCATCAATAATTCTTACATACATTCACTCCCCAACATCATTGCAATGGCCTCCATGTCAATGTCTAGCTCCAAAGAGAAAAACTATGCATTTAGATTTTGGTGATATACCCAAAGGTCATCTCACCTTTTTCAAGTGTAATATCACTCCATCCATAACCATAAAGTAGAGGAATGTGGTGGAAAGAAGAGGATTAAGTCCACTATAGGAGATGATGAATACTATTGCAAAATATAATGAAATTTACAACAAAAAAATGGAAGCCACCTTCTTGTCTAAAATATTTACCATCAAGGCTTCCAAAAGATTGCTTGTCTAGCATGTGTCATCCATTCACCATCCATTTATTTTTATTATGAACCCTACAAAAATCAATACACATTAGTGTTAAAAATTTAGTTCGGTGGTGGCTCGTGCCATCTTGTGGGATGGCACATAAGCACAACTACTACATATGGCTTCTCGCATAAAAAAGTTAGCTAATAATAATGTTTAATACATATGATTTCATATCACAGAGCAGGTAAATCTTTTAAAATCAATAACTAATGGAACTCTACGTAACCTATAATACCTTCCAACATTAAGCTACTTTAACACTCTACAATAAGCTACGACTACCATCAATAAATGCTCTCATTAACATTATTAAAATATTTCATTTCAATATTTTTTTTGTGCACATTAGATGTCAGGTTGTCCTTTGGGGAATAAATTAATAATGTAATGCTCCAAGCAACCCACGGCAAGTGCCATTGGCAACACTTGTCTCTTCACTAAGCCTATTCTAAAACTTTTATCCCCAAATGTGGGTGTGTCAAAATTTTCTTACAAAATACAACTTAAGCCATCGATAATCATTCATTAGATGATGCAAAATTCATCATACAAATTAACCTTATCCTTTTGCATCATAATATTTTACTATCTACACTATGTAATACTTTTAATCCAATTGATAATTTGTTGATAAATTATTTAGTTCTTTGAATCAATAGATAATCCACCAAATAAATTATTTATTTTAATGAAATTGTCTATAATTCTTTAGCTAAAATCACACTATTGGAAAATGTGTACAAATTCACCATAGAGATTAATTTTTTTTCCAAAATAGGCATTAATTCACCATGAAAACTAATACACCTAGCTAGTATTCACCAAGATTTTATATATATTGTTAGGGAGGATTTCTTATAGTTATCATTGTTGAAGACTAGTCATCAACAATTCTCTCACCCCAGTTTCCTCTTCAAAAACCCATCCGACAAGGCTACCCCCTAGCCCCTTTTCTCTATGTCCTCACTATTTATGCCCTTGGATATCTATTCCAACATGCTCATTCCAACCACCTTATCAAAGACATGTCTCTTCTTGACAATACCTTTGCTCTCAACTCTCATTTTTCTCTTGATAGCATGTTGTTCATCCAAAACACTAATGAAGAAGTGACTCATACTCTGGATTTTCTTAAAACTTATTCTACTGTCTCTAATGCCTAGATGGCCATGCACAAGACCAAATTCTTTTTGAAAAGACCTAACCTTCACCCTCCTTGTACCCCATCTAAATGGAAAGAATTAAAACATGGAGCCATTAGCCGATACCTTGGAATCTCCTTTAGCTTAGAAGTCTCCCTCAAAGATATATGGAACTAGTTTCTTAAGAAATTCAAAGCCAAACTTATGAATTGGGGCAACTAATTCTATTAATGGCCAGTAGATTCCAAATGGCTAACAAAATTCTCCTTGTCAACTAGGTGTACATTTCTTCTAATTAGATTTCCTCAAAGACCCACTACAATCAGTTGGCAAAACTTATCAAGAGTTTTCTATGGGATAAGTCGGACAATAAAGAATGGATGCCTACCACCTCTTACTTCCATTACATTCATCCAAAGACATAGGCTGTCTTGGGATTCATACTATCAAAGGACATATCTCATTGCTACATATATTGTTTGGGCCCTTGAAGGCAAAGCCCCATAGAAGCACTTGGTTCATTTTATAATTCAAATGACTATTATAGGCAAGTCTTCACAAGTGGTGATGTGAAAATACAAAATACTCCTTGCTCTTATCTTCAAAACTCAGGGCTCTACTCCCTTCAACAACATATGGAAAGCTTGGAAAATAGTGTCTACGTAATTGACATGGTATCACCAATCCCTTAGACATGGGCTCAGCTTCTCTACCTCCTCCATCTAATGGAGCAGATTAATTCAATTGAATGACCTTCTATTTGGAGTCGTCAATACACTTAAGGGCAAACACTTATTTAAAAAGGATCTATAGGTGTTCAAAGATTTATGGGACTCGTCCAATCCTCATTGGAAGTCCTAGAATCATCTCAAGTAGGAATTCAACCTTAATAGTTCTAATAAATAAATATTTAGAGATCCATGAGCTTGTTCCCCCATCCCTCACAGTTCAACTCTCAGCCTTTTGTTAATGCAACTTCTTGAAAAACTAGTGTTGGCCCCATGCATGCAACATTTATTCTTCCCTCTTAAGTCCATCTATAAAAGATTGCTCCCTAGCCTCCCTATCTCCATTAGACTTGTTGCTAAATGGAAGAGTGATTTCTTGTGTACCAAGTGGTGTAAACTCAGTCTCCGACTATGGAAATCCAAGGTTGATGCTCAATCTCAACTCACCACTTGGAAACTCCTACATATCAAGTTGCACATTGGCACCTACCTCATGTTTCTCCATTTCCCTCCTAAATGCCCTTTTCGCCTCAAGCAAGAGACAACTAAATAGGCTTTATGGTTTTTACCTCATACTAAATGGATTTGGCAAACCTTCACAATTTCTCTCGCAACCATCTTCTCCCACAAGTGGTCGTACAAATCTACTTTGGTAAGCCTTACAGTATCACGTAATGTTGTTTCTTAAACTTGTAGACAAGTTACTATCAAATTCATTTAGGAATTCAAATGTATTGTTGCTTTCTTTCTTGTTATCCTCATGAAATTGAAAATTAAATTCTCTACTCTAACCTCATTCTCTAGATGGCAAATATGTTCATAGTAATGAAGGAACAACTAATTCAAGTGAACAAAGAACTTGAGAAACAATTCAGTTGCTTTCAAACTTAGGTCCAAGTTCTTGAGGGGAAACATGAGGATATGGCCACAAAGATCAACAAGATTACAGACAAGTCCAACTAACTCTCCTCCCTTACCAACACCCTTTACAATGAGGGGCAAAACAATAGGGTTACAAACTATCATTACTTGCACAATGTACAATAGTGAAACATAGTATGAAATCAACTGAAATAGACACTCGATGACTAGTGGTGGGTCTCTAGCTAACCTTTTCTTCATGTTCCAACTTATTCTAGTTTCAAGTTTAGCTAATATGTTTAACTACTTTATTATGAACATTAACTGTTTTAATGTGTAATATCTACACTTTTAACTTAACTTCAATATTTAAAATTTAAAAAAGTGGTGTGAAAAGATATCAAATAGAAAGTATAAACGTTTTTTATACCTATAAGATAGTCTTGTATAGGGAATGTTGCCTCTCTTTTGAAATGATGATCTTTCAAGGGAATATGGTCTTTTTTTGAAATCATTTATCCTTTTAAGAATAACCAAGAATGTCTATAGCTAAGAATGTGTGAATGAGCAAGACTCATCTCTTTAATTAAAATTTGTGTATGAATGGGACTTTTATTTCACGATTGTATTTGAATGGGGATTTGCAAGCAATATCAAATTTATGTTTATTTTTAAAAATAAAGAATTTGTATGTGCTATGAAAACCAGGTTTGAACCTTCCCTCTCCAAATTTTGAAAAACAAAAAGCTACCAAAAGGAAGAAAAGAGTTTAAAGGGAACAATTATGACTCGTAATTATCCTTGAAAAGGGATATAGCAAAGTTTGAGGAAAAGGAGAATTTTATCATCATGTGCCTTAAAATCCAAAACAATATATAACAAAATCACTACAATAATTTTATAAATTAATTAAACAATTTATATATAAAAAAATGTTCAATGATAAAGATTATGGTATGTTTCTCGTTATTTTTTAAAGTTTTAATTTTTAAAATGTATAATTAGATCAAGTGGATTATTAGATAATTTTAACAAAATGAATCCCTACTTATAACAACTTAACCAAAATATAACTTTTAATTGAAATATATGCCCCCTTATAATATTATAATCCATTATATAAAAAAATACCAAGGTCTATATAATACACTTATTTTCATAATAAAAATATGAAAAAAATGAAAAGATAATTAAATTGTTTTCTTACTTTCATTGAAGATAATTATGATTTTTCAAAGATAATTATGTTTACCTTGGTGTTATCTGTATATGATTGATATGTTTCAACAAAAGGGCAATAATCATTGTATAATGTGTCTCTATGATGGTTTTTATATGAGTGTTGTGGATCCCACCACTCACTCACATAATATCGTCTAGCAAATTCTAGAAAGCACTATTAGATGTTCGCTTAAGTATAAATGGGGTACAAAGCAAAATCATTTTATTTTATAAAAGGTGCCTTTAGAGATCTATCATTAAACCCACTCACTCTCTTTCCATCATATACATGGATTAAGTGTAATAAAATTCTTTGGCACTACGCATGCTATTTTAGGGAGAGGATATTTATATTTTTTTAAATAAATGTTTATTGTATTATTTAAAAATGCATTATATTAATTCCAAAAAAAGTGGGTGGAATGGGATTATATTAAAAAATGTCTAAGATATTAAGTATTTTTTTCTATTTTTAATGGGCTTGTACTAATTTACTAGTATAGATATCTTAAATATATCTATCTAAAAAAATGTCAAGAGATATCAATCTGAAGTTATTTTATTTACTTTACATTAGAACTATTTTATTTTTATTTTGGTTAATTATTTAATTATTTAAGTTTATATCTTGCCCATCAAATTAATTAACAAATCAAATTTAAATTTTTTTATTTATATAAATTAATTAAGTGAAAATATGAACATTGAATATTTAATACATAGGAAACAACTTCCTATTATATTAAATATACACCCTAATAATTTTTTTATAAAACAATAGTGACAAGAGTTTAAAGACTATTTTGTTACTTTGCTTGTATTTAATTAAATCTTTCTAGTGTAAATATTAAATTGAAATTAACGAATTTAATTTATTATTTACAAACCTAAAAACCTAAATCAAAATCGTAACAAATTGAAAATATTAAAAACTGGTGCACTTCACCTAACTATTATCGTTCAACTGCCCAAACCGCTTTTACTCCAAAATTTTATAAATACCCTACATTTCCCAAATCAAAATTATGACGAGACAATCTACCGAGTTATGCAGGTTTTGGTACATTTATGGAGATATCTCTGTTTGTAGGTGTTGCGAAAAAATTTGAATTTTTTTAAAATTATTTTTTAGTTCACAAGCCTTTTAGCCCCTTTATCCAGTAGTATCATTGTTTTTGCTATAACTCTTTTACAGTTCATAGTATATTAAATTAGATTTTATCTATTCCCTTGTGCAATTGATTTGGGTTGGTGCAATGGTTGTTTCTTGATAGTCTTTTGTATGTGAACATTATAGTGTTGCGAAAAAATTTAAATTTTTTTAAAATTGTTTTTTAGTTCGCGAGCCTTTTAGCCTCTTTATCCAGTAGTATCATTGTCTTTGCTATAACTCTTTTACAGTTCATAGTATATTAAATTAGATTTTATCTATTCCCTTGTGCTCGTGCAGGGTTTTCAATTGTGCTCGTGTAGGTTTTTCAATTGATTTGGGTTGGTGCAATGGTTGTTATTTACTTCATTGGAATGAGCTTGTGCCAAGGAAACTATAAGCATGCATGTTCTTAACTAGTTATTAATAATTCTTTTTACAACCAATGAAAAGTGAAATAGTTTTTTCTATTTAAAAAATATTTAGCTATTGCTATTGTATAGATGTAAATATTATAACAAATTAAAAAATTATTTTTCTTTAATCTAATTGGCAAAAAAAATTTACATGATAAGGGTGACTAATGCGCATCCATTACAATAATGGAGGTAATATTGCTTTATGGAAAGGGAGTGGCAGTTAATATATTATTTTATTTATGTTTAATAATATTTTATAACTATATTTTTTTAGGGTTTTATCAAATCAAATAAAAAAGGGAAAAGTATACAATAAGGAAGTGCATTATATTTTTAAAATTTTACTAACTATATTTCGAACATGGCATCACTTGATTTAAATATTTTCCAATCACACTAGATTTTTAACTATTGAGTAAATAAAATTGAAATCCCCAAAATAAAAGTATTTTTCATGACACTCTAGATTTTTAACTATTGAGTAAAAAAAAATTTAAATCCCAAAAATAACCTAATTTCGTAAAATAAAATAACACTAAAATCTTTCTTTACCAAGCATAAACATTTTTATTTATTGATTTCTATTCACAACTATTTTATAAAAAAATTATTAGGGTTTAAAATTTTTTTATAACTATACTTTAGGGTTCTACACATAAATAACCTAATTTCACTAAAATATTTCTTAACTGTTCATTTGATCTTAACCATTGATATCTAATTAAATGGAGCTGAACCATATACTTTTATTAAATGAATGCACCCAAAATTATTACTAAACCACATATTACATTAATTAAAATAATTAAAATCATGTTGTCTAAAAGTACTTACTATTATTACTTAAATAAAAAATTAAGTGACTAAGATAAAATACTGTAGTGATGTAAATATGAATATGTTATTGTTATTATATTATGTAATTATTCTTCAAACTTACAATATTTTAATGTATTTTAAATTGTAATGGTATTCAATATTATTACATTTTAATATTTTAGGCAGACATTTCAATTTCAATTTAGTCAAGAGTTAAAAATTTAGGATTTCAATTTTATTTAGTCAAAAGTTAAAAATCTACATTATCACAAAAAATATTTCGCCATGTTATTACATTTTTTACATTTTAAATTATAAAAGTATTAGTATTATTTCATTTTAAGGAAATATTTGTGTTATTTAATAGACTTTGTAAAAGTTTAGTTTTATAGTTAGGAAATATTTTAGTCCTATTTTATTTTTACCAAATTAGATTGTTTTTGAGATTTCAATTTTATTTACCCAAGACATTTCAACACTCTTCAAAAATTAAATTTTCAATTATTGGAATGCAATTTGTCTATACAACCAATACCTAATCAACAAAAAAATTACAACTATACAAATACTATATACAACCAATAGCTAATCAACAAAAAAAATTACAACTAAACAAATACTATATACAACCAATAGCTAATCAACAAAAAAAAAAACAACTAAACAATTCACTCAACTCTATGTCCATCAATTTCTCAAGTATAATTAACAAATTAAAAAAAAAAATCAAATTAAGAAATCAAAATATTTTCTTTCTTAACCCATTAACTTTTTAAAAAATTGATTGTATTTAACAATATTTGATTTTCTAACATTTTTCTTGAGTTTTAT
The DNA here is from genome assembly GCA_027924645.1 of Cunninghamia lanceolata. NCBI lineage: Eukaryota > Viridiplantae > Streptophyta > Pinopsida > Cupressales > Cupressaceae > Cunninghamia > Cunninghamia lanceolata. The sequence goes on along the minus strand of BSBN01000053.1, from coordinate 35,609 downwards.
TTTACTTTCAAATATTATTGGAGAAAATGAATGGTTCTAAATGAAGTTGGATTTGAAAATTAAGTTATACATTCCTTTAGGTCGTATATTCAAAGGGAGATAAAACATGCCCTTCAAAATATCTAGAGGTCTATAAATTAAATGCAATTTAAAACTTTTAACTATTGTAATGGGAAAATTTGTATATTTATGTCATTTCTTATTTAGTTTTGTGCCTATTTCAAAGTAATGTTGTAATATACATATATAATGACAAATGGCATGATATTGTGTGAAGTTGGGTTGATTCTCCTAACCTTTTTATCCCTTACACATAAACATTCCTACACCTTTAACCCTGCCCTATCCATTTACATACACACTCTTATACATTCATCTTATCTGTATGTTTATCACACTTATTTATGCACTTACCTCCATTAAGGTGTTTTTCACGTGGATCTAGTTATTATTCCATTCTAGCATAATTTTACGGGGGTGATCTTGCGGTTGCAAACTTGTCCCTTTCCAATTTAAACTTCAAATTTCAAATTTGAATGACTGACCCCCTTTACACTTCTACCTAAGCTAACTAAACATAACTTTGGCACGATTTGATGGTATGTATTAGTATTAAATACATTCATTCTAATCATCCTAGAATCTACAATCAATCAATAGATTAATCATTTTATAGAGCAATTAATAGCTTCAAGGGGTTAATCAAGGCATGGTGCCCTCGTGGCTTTGGTTATACAACAACCTATCTAGGTATTTATTAATACCACTAGTCCTCTTAGAAAAGGCATAGAAGAGAACTACACATCATGTAAAGTTGCAAAATGAAACCCTACAAATTGCGAGGATGAATTTGGTGCACAAGTATAGAGCCAGAATCATAAACCTATCCCAAACCTATAAAATTAACCTTTGAAAGGACATAATCTTACATAGAATTATGACCAGTCATATTAATAGAGAGTCAATATTCTAATGTTTTGACAATGATACAAAGTCTAGAACCATCATCCATTTGGTATTTATCAGTGATCGAGATAAGCGCATTTATTTTTTATTTACAATTCCTAAATTTAATTATTAAATTTTGTCAATATCAAGTTTACTCAACTATCATTTATTTACCTATTCTAATTAATGCTCATTTATATCCATCTGGTTGGATTGGCCTAGGTTACCTATTAATGAACCATTATTTTCCTTTTCATTTTGGTGAAATAATCAATTCTATAACCAACCTATATTTTTTCTAGGGTTTCTAAACTAACATTAGAGTTTTTAGATCTATGATTTTCTAAGTTTCACATCATTTTTAGGTTTGATCTTCCTTTTGTACTCTTGTACTTCATTGATTTATCTTTCTCCATGGGTTTGGTGTGCATATTCACATCTTCTAGCTTATAGCCACCCTACTCACTCTTGGATTAGCTTTAGGTCTTACATTTTACACTTCTTTCACATCTGACTTAGGAATAACATTTTGATATAAAACTAATTTTATCTCCTTTTGATCTACCATTCCTTTGCTTTTGTTACAGTTTAGAGCCTTTATTGATTATTCTTGTAAACCCTACATCTTTGGATAGACCCTTGTTTTCACATCATGGATTCTCATGGTCCTCTATTCTTAGCATCTATTCATGCGTCCCTCACTAATTTTGGCATGTTTGTAGACTTTGTGACATGTGACTCCTTTATTCTCAATTCAAGTTTATGACATTTTATCACACAAATTGGATTACTTTTTTTATGAAAGCACCATAACGCCACATATGCCCTTTCTCTTCATTTAGGGATTTGATCATCACTTCCACTTCTCTATTGGATGTTCTTACTTCACTCCTCCATGATTATCATATGTTGCCTACTTATTCTATAGAGAGTGGTAGTAGTGTACTTGATTCTAGTTGTATTTTACCTTTGAGAACCTCTCCTTCATATGATCCATGTTGTTATACATATGTTGAGAAGGAGACACATGACCTACTTATACCTTTTAATACTATGGATGATACATCTTATGTTGAAGGTACATGTCTTATGGATTATGATTCTTCATGTTTTTCATCTCATACTAAGCCTAGTCCTATACGTACTTTTCATGCTTTATTTATATCATCAACTAATTCTACAAATAGTCATGTGCCTTTGGGATAATGATACACTTGAGTACTCAATTTTGTTTACACCCCATGAGTTACCACCTACACATGTGATTCATGAGTGTAGACCTTTCTATATTGTGGTTAGATATAGAGATTATAGTAAAATATTCTTTAGTATATGATAGATTTTGGATTAAACATATGTCATAAACACTTTCTAGATGTGATCCAAGTTTAAATTACTCTAATATTCCAAAATTTAATGCAACTATAAAAGGATTTGAGAATGTCATGCAGGAATCTCCCAATTATGTTACTTTGCCTATTACTTAAGTTTTATTACTCTTGAGACTACTTTCCATGTGTTCTAAGGGTTTTAGTGTGTGATATTATTTTGGGGAAACCATGGATTCATGTAATGAGTGTTTTTGTATTCATTATTCATAATAAAATGAAGTTTATTCATAAAAATAATAATTTGTAGTGACAATTGATGATAACCCATATAAATTTTGCCATATAGTTAAAAAATATAAAACATTGGTCTCTCTAGCAAAACCAATGAGGCATATGACATCTTCACCAATTATCCCTAATCCTACTATTTCTCATGACAATCTAGAGGATTAATGGGGTTCATTAGATTTTGATGCATCGAGTCATAAAAAGCAAGCACAACATAGGGACAACCAAGCTTCCCTTTTGCCCATTGATCTTAGTTTACAAGCTACATTACCTTCGGATTCTCATTAGATAATCATTCTAATAAAGGTGATGCCTCTCATTCTATGAGGAACACTTACCATCATCTAAGTTTGCTAGTCATTATGGAAAAGGATTTTCTATTTTACAAAAGCTTGATTGTAAGGGAAAAGGATTAGGTTTGAAACACCAAGGTATTCACACACCTATTAAAATCCTTGAAAAGAATGATACTAAGGGCATTAGGTTTTCATACATGTTGTTAGTGATGGCATTGATTTGCCCTTAGTCTAGCTAGACCTTATTTTGGGTAGTCCTATGAATAATTATCCCCCTCTAGAGACATTCACAAATGATGAAGCTTTAGGAAAATACCTAGCAAGATTTACCTAGATATCATCATGATAGAGGATTATCCCATGTGTTTGAGGTTTGTTCTTACTTTGAGGGTGATGATCAATCTCAAGCTAGTGATCTAGATATTTTACCTACTCAACCATTTATTGAGGATCATATTAGACTCATGGTTGGTGGTACCTATAAAGATGGATCTAGCTAATAAAGAAAATATTCTAAAAGTTGGAGATTGTTTAGATTAATATGAGAAATGCAACATAACCATTTTTCTTAAATACTTTGGAGATATTTTTGGGTGCTCATATCAGGTATGTTAAGCATTGATCTTAACATTATGATGCATAACATTATCTTATAGTTTGATGATAAACCCGTCAAACAAAAAATTAGGAAGATGCATCCTAAAGTTACATTAATCGTTAAAGAAGAAATAGAAAACATGCTTAAGGTTGGATTTATTGGACCTACTTATTATTTTCCTTGGATCTCTAATATGGTATATGTTGTAAAACTTGTTGATTGTATTCATATCTGTACCAATTTTAGAAATCTTAACAAAGTATCTCCTAAGGATGATTTGCCTCTTTTTAATATTGATTTGATTATAGACTCCATCGCTAGACATGAGTTGTTATCATTTGTGGATGGATTCTTAGGCTACAATCAAATCATGATTAACCCCCAAGATCAACATAAGGCTACTTTCACTCCACCTTTGGGAACATTTTGGTATGTTGTCTTGTCTTTGGATCTAGATGAAGTATTAACAATGCCTTCCCATATTGTGAGAGTAATTTCAATCCCCCCTTTAGGTGATCTTATACCATTATCATTTTTTATTTATTTTTAATGCACTAATAATGTGGTTGAGTATGAGGAATTGATCATCGAGTTGCAAGTAGCCATATCTCTCAATGTTACATCTATCCATATACACGACTACTCCCAACCTGTTGCTAAAAACATAATAGGAGATTATAAAGCTAAGGAAGATAAATTAACACCATATGATGAAATAACCTTACAATTGTTCTCACCTTTTTATTTATACACTATTGATGTTATCCCACATAAAGACAATCAATGTGTTGATTCCATGACTAGTGATGCTTTGTTGATGAGCATAGAAGATGATATCCTTCTATTTACTTTGATTATGAATTGAGTAAAGAAACATGCCACTCATGATACATATTTTATGGTTGTTACACTCTCAACTGAGGGCTAGTTCCATGAAATTTATTTGTATGTCAATTGAAGGGTGTCCCCTCCTCAATGTTCTAAGAATACCTAGATCCACATTTGAAAATTTGTTGCTAAATATCTTTTGATTGTGGGGAAACTTTACTACTGTGACTTTAATCATGTATTTCTTTGATCGCTTAATGATTTTAAAAAGGATATTTCCCTTCAAGAGGCCGATGGGGGCATATGTGGGATGCATGTTAGTGCAAAAAATCTTACAAATGAGATATTATTGAAGTAAAATGGAGAAGGATTCACATGATTTTGTTCAAAAATGTTCTAAATGCTAAAGATAGTAATTTAAAACACACACCTACCCATGAACGTGGCCCCTATACTTCACCTTGGCCATTTTCTAAATGGGTATTTGATTTGGTAGGTAAGATTTCTTTGGCCTCTTTTGAAGGACATGCATATATTACCATGACAACAAATTATTTTATGAAATGGGTTAAAGCAATACCATTGAATGCCACCATGACTACCAATATCTACACTTTCATAATGGATAACATCATTTCCAAATTTGGTTTTCCGTCTAATAGTATAATGGATAATTGTACATTTAAGAACAAAGAGATAAGTAAACTCTTAGAACAATTTCATATACACCAAAAGTTTTCAACACCATATTATCCACAAGGTAATGAACACTATATGAGGCCATTAATGAAAATTTTAAACAAATATTAAGAAAAATATTTAACAAACATGGTGCTAATTGGCATTCATAATTTTACTAGTATACACACACCCACTAGGTTTACACCTTATTCTTTAGTTTATGGCACGAAGGCCATAATGCCTCTTGAGCTTGAAATTCTATCATTGTGTGTTTCCATTTTTGATATTATTGGTGATCATACATATAGGGAACAATGTTTACAAGATCTCAAAACCCTTGATGAGAGGTGAGTAAATGCATTCCAAAATTTATGCATGTATCAAAGATAATTAAGAAATATGTATAACAAAGGAATAAATCAATGAGATTTTCAAATTGGAGACTATTCGTTTATATGAATCCAAATAATAAAAATAAGTTGAGAGATAGGTTTTAACTTAATTAGATTGTCTCATCATCATCACTTCCTAATATGGCACCAATGCATTTAGACTATACACTCATGATGAAAAACTAGTGAAAGACTTGGCTAACATCATGCATTATTTGGATTCTAGACCGCTCTAGTGGTGAGCTCCCACGCACTTACTTGGGACTCCCCTTAGCCGTTAAAGAGGTAACTCCTACTTACTAGAATTCCATCTTGGAAAGGATTTAAAAGAAATTGGTTGGGTGGAAAGGCAAGATTCTAAGCCAAGCAAGTAAATATCAACTCTTAAAGTTTTCTCTCCAAGGTATCCCTATCTACTTCATGTCCCTTTTTAAAATATCTAAATATATAGCAGAGAAATTTGAGAGAATCCAGAGGAACTTCCTTTGGACTAGGATGGAAGATAAAAAAGGATGGCCCTGGTCAGTTGGGATAAAGTGTGTAGACCCAAACTTTAGGGGGGCTTGGGAATTAGAAAAGTAAATTTGATTAATAAGGCTCTCCTTGCCAAGATCGGGTGGAATTTCTTAAGTGAGAACAAGGAATGGGGCAATAACATGAGAGCGAAGTACTTAGCCAATATGAACCAAGATGACTTTCTGCATTCCATAGGGTTACGCCGGGGTTCTGTTATTTTGAACAATGTGTTAAAAAGCAGAACCTTACTGCTGCAGGGTATCAAGTAGAGATTAGGAGATGGAAGAACTATCAGGTTTTGGGAAGACAGTTGGCTTAAAGGGCCTCCTTTAAGTAGGATTTAGAATGTCCAAGGATTGGTTAACAAGGTTGTTACTTTCTTTGGGAGGTTGGCTACTGATTATCTCCTCCCTAACAAAAGTGGATGGAAGTAGCTGTCAGACTATTGTCAAGACCAAAATGAACTCAAACAGATTGCTGAAGAGGTGCAACTCTCCCTTAGAGATTGTAGGATCCCCATATTCCCTCAGAAAGATAAATTATTGTGGGCTATGGACAAAACTAGGTTTTTTATAGTCAAATCTACCTATAACCTTTTTATGGATCAGAATGAGGACCGTAACTTGTGGAGGAAAGTCTTGAACCACAATCTCATTCCCAAAGTTAACCATTTCTGGTGGCTTGTTATGTAGAACAAGATATTAACTATTGATAATCTCTAGTTGAGAGGATTTCAAATCCCTAATAGGTGTGTTCTATGTATGAAGGATGAAGAAATAGTACCCCACCTATTGTTGCATTGTGACTTTTCTTGGGAGGTTTGGAGTCTTGCCATGCAAAACTTGGGGGCCTCATGGAGCATGAATGCTAATCTCCCTACTTTTTTAAGGTCCTGGAAATCCCCTTTCATACATCCCATATGCAAAGAAATCTGGGCCCAAGTCCTCCCCATCCTGGCTTGGGGTCTCTGGAAAGAACAGAATAATAGGTTGTTCAAGGATAAGTATAAATCTCCTCAGGAGGTGTTTTGTATGATTACTAAACTTGTATAGGAGAACCTCTCCAACAACACTTTGAAAGCTGCTGAACTTCCTCCCACTAATCTTGAAGATAGTATTATAAGCCAGTGGAGTATCCTGGCTAACATTTGTAGAATGGATGATTCCAAAAGAAGAGCTAGGGCAAACACCAAGTGGGTCCCCCCCCCGCTTCTAGTTGGACTAAGCTCAACTTTGATGGGGCTGCTAAAGGGAACCCAAGTTTGGCTAGTAGAGAGGGAGTTCTTAGATCAACCAAGAGAGAATTTGTTGTGGCTTATGCTGGAGGGCTTGGTGAAAACATTTATAATGTTACTAAAGCCATGGCCCTTCTCTGGGTCTCAAGATTGCCCTCACCATTGGAGTCAAAAACCTTGTTATTGAAGGTGATTCCAAATTAATTGTGGATGTTGTCAAAGGCAGAGCCAGGGTTGGATGGTAGGTTGATGACATCATCTAGGATGTTAAAAATCTACTTCCAAGCTTTGACGGATTAGAGGTCAATCATGTTTACAGGGAGGGTAACCAAATTGTGAATGTCTTGGCTAATATAGGGAATAATCTATACCCTCCTAGATGTTGGAGGAAATAATATCTAGAAGGAGGCCCATCTTTGAAATTCTTATGGCTGGGATATTCCCCCTCTATTTCCTTTCTTGTGACTTCACACTCAACCATCACTATAAGGGGTGGCGTAAAAAGATCTACATCATCATGATGATGATATTGTATGCCAGCTCCATTTGGATTAGGGAGTTCCATGCAAGAAAAAGACAGCTCTATGAGTCCCCTGAGCTTTTGCCTAGTTGGCACAATGATTCATTTCACATATCGATGACTCTTTTGGTTTTTGAAAGTTCGCATGAGTTTTATTGTGATGGCAATAATGGTTCGAACGTGAAAGGGGATATGAAGGGCAAATATGGGATTTTGAGTAACCTTGAGTGCAAAAACTATAATGATCGACAGATCATTTATTCTAGACAGTTTGGAGAGGATTTGCATTTACCTAAGCTTCTTGCCTGTATTTTCCTTTGCTGGTTTGAGAAGTGCAGAGCCATGGGTGGAGATACTGTCCTCTTGTGCCAAGTTTAAAGCTGACTCCATGGTGTGGAGCATCTATTATGAAGGGGGGATTATGCCATTCCTGGAGTGTTTGAATGGCTTTGACGAAAATCTCTCTGTGCAATTTGCTATGTCCTGGGATGAAGATGGCAAAGTTCATGTGGGCGGGGTTCAATTTGAGGTTACTGAGGTCTCCATAGCTAAAGCCACTTTGCAATCTTCATCCCAGGAGTCACGAGGGAAATAGGTTAAAAAAGTAGACTAGGGTGTAGGATCTTGAGGGTATGAAGAAGTTCTTCCAGGAAGGGGAGAAGCCTGTCAGAATGCAGGGCAGTTTTGAACGGGAGAGCCTGGTCAATCCTTGGGACCGTGTATGTTACCTTATCATGAAATTCATCACCCTCGAGAGTCTATACAAGTGATACTACCACTACCACTTCACCCTCCTTAATCATTTTAGACACAAGGTCTTAGTGAATTTTCCTTTCTATTTTCTCTCCTCTTTAGAGTCTTTTGTCAAGTTAACTAAGAAAACCTGTAATGGAAACCCTACAGTGGTGGCTATCCCTTTGCACCAAGGATTAATCCTACATCTCTACCATTTTCACCTTGCTCTCTACTCTGTAAAGCCGATCAAAGCCTACCTTATTGAGGAGAACAAGGAGGAAGACTCCAAGGATTATATATCGCTAAGTGTTAAGTTTGGGAGCCCTAGTAAAAACAAATCTTCTAGCCCTATTGGCAAAGATCCTCTAAGTAATCCTGGCCCTCCCTTAACCCAGCTAAAAACCCAAAACCTCGATCCCATAAGAAAAAAGGAGCCTCAACCCCTCTAGTGTCCCACAAAGTTAACCCTTCTGGGTAGGGCCTGGTTGACTCGACCTTAGGGGGGTGCTGCTGGGTCCCAAGGACAAGCCCATAAGGTTGCGGCTGAGGGGCTATGCGGGTTGAAGAACTTCCCTTCACCTTCAAGGGGCAAAAAGAATAAAGGTCTAGAAGAACAACCTTCTACTAGGAAAGGTGGTAAAAAGAAAAGCAAAAAAGGTGATGGGGTGTGAAAAATGCAGAGCCGGTAGCAGATAAGGGGTAGGACAAGCCCCAAAAGCAGGGAGAGGATGTCATGACTGAAGTGAAGGTTGTTGCTAAGGGAAAAGTGAGTACTATCAGGAGACCGAGCATCCGTAGATCTAGTAGACTAGCAGGTGGGAAGACCCCTGTTTTAAGGATTATGGATTATTCTTTTGCATCTAACCCTGAGGACCCAGAGGAGGAAATTGAAATTAAGGTGATGAAGTCAACTCCAGACCAGGAGCAAGAGGGGGCCAGTCACTTCGATAGTTGATGAACAACTCCTACTATGACATCGATCAGGAGGATGTGGAGATTCTAGAAACCCCAGAGAAAGAGGTGGACATCACTAGGGATGGTGATTCCAACAATTAGCTTAGGCGGGAGTTAATTAAGGTCAAGTCAAGGCTTCTTGTTGTGGAGACTAAGGTCAAGGTGTTGATGACTATGTGCCTGAAGGTGATTCACCAAGCGACTTCAACTTTAACCATTCTGCAGGATGACCACCATGACCGCACTGACAAAGATGTGAAGACCGCGAGCAAGGAGGAACTTCTGGAATTCCTAAAAGAAGATTGGAATGATCTATTCAAGTAGCTTTTGCTTTTGTAGTTGTTTTTGGTTTTGGTTCTCTTTTTGTTCTGCTATGACTTTCTACTGTTAGTTTGTTGGTTTTATGTTGTTTGTGGCCTCTGGCCTGCTTTGTTGCTTGTGGGGATTTTGTAATAAGGATCTGCACCCTCATTTGCAACTTACTAATATAAAAAACATCATGCATTTGAAAAGATGTTATTTTTTAGCATTGTAGGTGGTTGAGTTGCTCTTCATTAACTGATGAAAGTTAATTGATATTGTAATTAAACATGTGATGAAATGTAGATGAGAAAAATTATAATTTGTACCTTGAAATAGCAAACACTAGACTTTAATTGATGTCTTATTGCAACTAAATATTGATATCTAATTTGAAACTAGATTCTAGATTAGAGAGTTGAGAAGATTGATATCTAAGAAGTTGAGTGTATGAGGTGTAATTGTGGAAATTATTTTGTCTAGGTGACATGATTTTGTCTATATTGGCATGATTCCTTCCTAAGTAAAATTGGGCCTTTGATACTTGCAAAACTTGTTTACTTGATGTATATTTGAAGGAAAATATGGTGGTGCTAAGTAGCACCATGGGGATGCTATGAAAGGGTTGAAGAACTTAGGACTTCATTATTCCATATTCAAGCCCAAAGTCTAAGTTAACAATAGTGTTGATGTGTGTTTTGACAAAAAAAGTAGAACAGATTATTCCCCTACTTGAAACAATACTATCCCTAAGAGTCTTCTATGTGAAATTGGGATGCTACCTAAGTAACCCATAGATGAGCTTATGGTTCTCCCATTTAAGTGGCTCTAATGGAATCCTAAGAGACCACTATAAGGTTGCTAATTATTTTATTTGTGAAGATATTAATTTGTTGTCCAAAAAGTGTATACAATTTTATAAACTTCTATTTTAAAATCACCCTCAAAACAATAAATTTAGATTTTATATTTGTCAATGAGAAATGTAATCATCATTTGTACAAAATACTAGCATAGAATCTATAATTTAAAACTAAAGTTAATTCTAAACTAATCAGGTGATCTAACAAACGTAATAAAAAACTCCAAAAGGAAGGTAAGAGATAAAAAAGGGAGGAAGAATGAGCATGTTAATCTTGTCCTTCAAACATCACTTGGTGAGAACAAATTTAAGTTGCACCACTCCTTTTCTTGACCCAACAACTTGCACCCAATATAGAGAAGGGTACATCTTCTAAGGGTTTGTGAACCATGAAAGAAATAGTTAGAAACCACCCTATATCAAACATAGGTTGTAGGTACAACTCTATTAGCCATTGTGAAAGATATATATTTTGTGTTTAGGACTACATGGATGTTTCAAGTGCAAGATAACATAATCCATTGATTGGAAAACCAGGAAAAGAAGGAAGAAAGAACATAAAGAGAAGAAATTTTTTTGGTTTCCAACCCTTTGAATGGTCATATCTTTACATATATCTAGGTTTATATTGATAGGGAATATGAAAGGTTTTCCCTTAAATAAACCATATAAGAAAAAATATACAATAGAATGTCAAGAGTCATATAACTCAACTTTTTTTTATGGAGATCATCCACAAGATCATTTTTGCTACTCGATATGAGAGCACAAACCTTAGGCTAAACCTCTTCGGTTGAGAGCCAAGGATTGAGTGGTACCCATTTGCAAAATTTGCCTGGGGCATGATCCCAGCCTCATCCCTTATGGTCTCAGGGCCTTGCACTCAGTAAGACTTGATCCTTGGTGGGCTCATTTAGAACCTTTCAACTTTACCAATAGGCCAAGGGCCCTTTGATTATAACTCAACTTTTGGAAATTATAATGCTTTAATAATAACAAAGTTGAGCCAAAATTTGACTTTTATTTGGAAGTCATTATCTTTGGCTAAACAACCTTCTTTTTCTAGTCTCCTTCATCACCCTCAACTTCCTTTTCTATCTTTTAATTTTTCTGCAAATACAAGTTAAACTTGTATAGTATTACTTTGACTAGTTCCTAATAAGGTCTATCTGAGTACCTAAATAAAACAACTCTAGCAATAAAAATATCCAACAACCCATGGGGCAATTTCTCATATTCATTCAGTATCTTATCAAATCTTCACAAGAAATTTTTATCCTCCTGAGTTGATTGGTTAAAGAAACATTAAATCCTAACTCCTTAGATGACTAGTTCTTTATTACTTCCTCAAATTGTTTCTTCAAAATATCTATTGAATTATTGATTTCCTCTTCATTATACAATTGGCATGAGATTCCCGCAATTAACTCCCACATACCATCAATAGGTTTTGGTCCAAGGCATATGATCCTTTAAATTTATCTTTTTCACTTCTTAGAACTTTTATCATGTACCTATATGCTTCTTTCCATTGTTTATGTAGATGAAGTTCCTTGCCATCTAAAATTTATTTTACAACAAGGATATGGAAATCCACCTTAGCCAACTCCATAATTTATGGGAAGTTTTGCTTGAAAATTTTCAATTCAACATCCAATTTTTATTCCAAATCTTTGATAGAATTAAGTTTATTTTAAATTTTATGAAATAAACTAAAAACAACACCAATAATCTTGACTCCAAGCAAAATCAATTCGTCAATCCATGCCTTTGTTTTTCTGACAATAATGCCAAGTTCACCAACAAAAGCTATATCTTTATCTATAGCTTTGAGGAATGAAGGAGTATCCATGGTAGACAAAGATTCAACTGGACCTACTAAATATTGAATATAAGAAGTCAAATATGCAACATTTTCTTTCAATTTCTTTGTTATTACCTTATCTCCATCTTCTATATCATGATATCGAGGGCAATATTGGTAGTTTCTTCAATGTCTTCACCTTGTCTATTTCTCCAAAGCAACATTTGTTACCTAATAGTCAGAGATTCTTTATTTGACCAATTTATTTTTGTAATTGGTTTATCAAAAGCTTACTGATCTTCATACACTACATACATAATGTTACCATCATCTTAAATGTCCTTTGGAACCTTTGCAATTTTAAAATCATGTATCTGAAAGGTTGTGAACCTTGAGAAATCTCTTTTACACTTCATGTTCATCATCACAATTTGCACAAAAGTATTCAAGATTTGGCTTATGTATGTAAGAACTTCCTAATAACCCCTCCAAGTTCCCTCTAGGATTAAATGATAACCTTGATTCAAAAGGATTGTAAGGTCACTAAAGTCATTTCTATTTCTATAGCCTTAGCATTTATGTAGGAAGGGAAAGGATATCAGCCAATTGAGATAGGAAAAAAAAAATTCGCTTATTCTTGCTTGAAAGAAGCTTGTGTACAACAACCAACTAATGAAATAACTCCAACAATATAAACTTATCACTAACATACTTGGCCAATTTGTATGGTGCTTCGGTGAAACTACCAACCATAATATATAAGAAACTTGAAAATTGAATGAAGTAATTGGCCAATTGAGAAACAACAACAAAAGCCTTTATAGACATTTGTTGGTTGGGATCATTCTTGAACATCCTTATTATGAATATCACAAAAGTATCATTCACCCTTCTAAAGTATTTTTGGTTTTATTTTAGTTCCAACTGAGGGTAATTCTTGTACACTTTCTTCTAACCCATACCTATATTTCCATCTCTTTTTATCCCTAGGAAAATTCCTCTACTAATGAGAGAGTATACCAAATATTAATCCATGTTGTAGCAACTCTTGTTTTCTCCAGCCATTTTTTGTTGATCACCTTCATACATTGGTCTAAGTTGTCCTATAAGAATTACTTTGAAGAATTCACTATAATACTTGCATAATCTTCATGACCAGTATCCAACATCTCTTCAATATACTAAAGAATGATAAGATAGCACGATCTTCCAAATCTCTAATCTCCTTGCTTTTAACATTATAAAATTTTGCACATGTCATGACCAAATCAAGAGATTGGATAAAAATTAGGAAGCATGTTGTTTGGATGATACCACTTTCTACCAAATGTTTAGCCATAGGGTTAATTTTCTTTGTCTCTTTTATTCTCTTGTGAAACTCCTCCAAACTGACATTGCCTAATTTAGAATCAAGATTTGATAAATCTTAGAGATTATCCTAGAGGGAGGAACTGCTCCATTGAACTCATGTACATCATCTTGGTGGGAGAAGACATAAGCTTAGATTCCCTTTAATGTTAGAAAAATAAAGTAAAATAGGTGAAAAATGGCTTATGAAAACTTTTAGACTTTTTGTGTAGGTAAGGAGTTGGCAAGGAAGCCCAAAAGTTTGATAGCTTGATTTTGGTAGAGTTTCAAAGAAAGTTTTTAGTTGAGTGTTGGAAGACTGCAAGGATGAGATAAAAGTCTAACTACAAGGTTATGTTGAGTTCTAGAGAAAATTTATAGTTGAGCAAGACTGTAGGGATAGAAGAAAAATCCAACTACAAGGTCATGCGAGGTTCCAAAGAAAATTTACAGTTGAGCAGGACTATATGGATAGAGGAAAAGTTTGACTACAAGGTCATGCAGAGTTCTAGAGAAAGTTTGAAGTTAAGTAGGACTACAGGGATGAGATAAAAGTTCATAAGCTTGTAAAGAGGTAGAGTTCTGAAGGTTTCATGCATCTATCCAAGGCTGGAAAATTATAAGTCAAGTTTAGATCTTCACAATATTATGTTTTAATAGGAATTTGAAGGAAAATGTACTTATGTCAAAATTTGTCTTGTGCATGTAATGATAAAATATTAAGGATTATTTCTTACAGTTTAATGTAAAGTTTCAAAGTGGTGATGTAGTTTGCTTAAGGTTTAGAACTAGGGCACAATAACTCAAAAATGCTCCTAGGTTAGAAATTTTAACACAAATGCAGAAAAAACTAGAGATTAAGTGTGTATGAAGGGTACCTAGAAGTGGAAAAGGGTATCACATGAAGAAAACCCCCATAGCTAATGATGACTATGAGTCCTGCAAAGATTTCTAAAATTTGATCTCTTATATAGACTTGGAATGATGAATCTATGAGTTAGAATGCCAAGAGTTTACTGAATGAGAAGAGGGGTCAATCTTGCAAGGGTGGAAACACATGCAGAAAGCTCGATGAAACAAGAGGGATGTGTTATAAATGATAAAAAAGAATGAAATCAATGTTGGGTTTTATAAACGTCATCCAAATGTGTCGGTAGTTAATGTCAATTCTTTGTTAGGGTTTTGGGTTTTTGATTAGTTGTACATTAGACATAAATTTTGCATAATGAAAGGTGTGTAGACATCTAGGGTTTTTGAGTAGTTAAACATAACTAAAAGAATACAAAAAAGTTTGAATGTTTGATAAAATTTAGACTAAGAAAACTTTTACAGATTTTGTGCAAGTGAATAGGGACTATAAGACTACATTAAAAGTCAATTTTTTTGTGAAGACCAAGTAGATAGATTTTAGGTAAATTGTGCTATTGGAAAAGAACTACATGACTACAAGAATAGTACAAATGTCTAATGTAGTTAGCCTAAGTGGACTTTAGAGATTTTGAGTAATTGCGTAGGGACTACAAGAATACTCGATAAGTCCATTTCTATGCCTAGACAAAATTTACAAACTTTTAGAGAACTCAAGCAACACAGAAACAACTACATGACTACAAGAAAAGTCTAGAACTCTACCTAAGGGGAATTTTGACTTCTAACTTGGAACTTTTTGGCTTTTCTTGAGAACTGATGTACCTTAAGACCAATTGAACACTTCAACTTAACAAATTTTGATATAACTTATTGGAATGTAAACTTTAATTGAGGATCAATGCTTAATATTAAAAAGATTTATAAATAAGACACAAAGTAAAGTTGATGCCATACCAATACTATTAAGACAAATTCAAGAATAGAATAGTCCCCAGTTTTTCAAGAATAGGGGCATGTAATGGAGGCCACAACAAGTAGTAAGAAATAAATAGTCAAAATGAATGTCATTGAGTAGTCACGAATTCTTCTTGATTAATTCCAATATAAACTAATGAGTGATTGTATCAAAGATGTACTTAGAGTGTACCTTGACAATGTATGTCAATTTTTTATTGTTGGTGGTTGTTAATTCCTAATGCTAAAAGATGAGAGATGGTGTATGATTCTTGTAAAAGGAGGAAATCTTTTATGTTCTTTTAATACCCTTTTAGTGTGTCATTTGATGATGTGCAAGTGTTATAGGAAAATACCTTTATATACAAAACCCTAGAAACATAACTCAAGATTTTGGCACGCATGCCTATGGATAATGGTTAGATCACAAGATTATCATCCTTCGAATGTAGAAATTTGAATTTTCAAAATGGGGAATATGATCATCCTTACAATTCTATAGATAGGGTACAAAATTATAGGTGTGATCTAGTCCAAGATAGGCAAGATAATGGAAACTTGGTTAGCTAAATTTCAAAAAGAGAAATTGATATAGTTCCAAGGGGAAACCCAATTAAGGTTTGTCTAACCAAGTAGCTCAAAAAAAACATACACACACATCCACATAAGACAACACAAAAAGGTGAACGAATCTTTAATTCATTTCATGGTCCATGACTAATACTTACAAACTCACAAACCCTATCTTCTCCTAAATATACCAACTCTCCTTAATTCTCCATTTATCTTACTTTATTACAAGTTATACACATCGACCTATAAACTTGTTATAATAGGTATTAAAATTCCAAGGCAATCATAGGCACTTGAACACTCATCATTAACTTGGATCAATCATTGGATCTAATTTTTCCATGCCACCTCTATCAACAAATTGATGGAATACCAATATTTGATTTGTTTTCAAATTACCAAAGCATGAAGTTGCTTTCTCTATGCTAGATCTGTTTGTTCCATTTACATGCATTTAAGAGAGGTGACCATACAATGTTTCCTTAGATAATGATAATAGTTCAATCTCAATCCCTATGATCTGATTTGACCAAGGAAACCTAAGGTGAGTGCAAGATTGAATGATGGGCCAAGCAATGACAATGGCCAAAAAACACTTGTTGGATGAAAAAGTGCTAAAATTTAGACTTATGTTTAGATTTAAATGGGAAAAGTTTTAATATTTCTAGCTCAAATATGGATTACCTCCAAACATGCCTTGGGATTACCATATATTTTGACAAGTGGGAGTCTTAAAACTTGCCAAAGAAACTTGCAAAACCACCCATTTAGTGTTATCCTAAAATTTTCCACAACTTCATCCTTGAAGCTAACAGACTTTTTTAGAAATAAATTTCATAAAACAAAAAGGGTTTGTAAAGGAAACTATAAAGATTCTAAAAATATAATATATCCCTTATTATAATTTTAATAGGTAATTATTAATTTTATTCATACACTATGTATGATTTCTTGATAGATATACATAGTGAAAAACATTCATAACTATAACTTAGAAAATTGCGTACCCTCGCAATTTCACATTGTGTTTTGACTCACTTTGGTGTCCACGCTCATAGTATCTTTCTAGGTCCACTTAACCTAAACCTTGGCCTATTTTACCCATCACCAAGGTTTTCTAAAATTCATAGTGGATATTTATTTATCTTAATGTGGTGAGAACACATGTGAAATTTGAGCAAATCTTCCTATGATGTGAGCGTTGCACACGAACGTCTCCGCGATGTGCTGGCATCTTGAATAATCCAAAATTTTAAAACATTGATTCTCCAGCCTTCTTTTTGGAATTTTTTAGTGGTGACACTCAAGTGGCAGTGAACCATCCCCTAGAGCATACTTGACACTTCCATATTCACTCTCTCCGTGCAAAATGCAAGTTTGAGGAAAAAGAAGCTCTCTCTTGGCTCACTTGACTTTTGCTTGGCTCTCTCTCACATGCTCTTGGAAAATACACAACAAATTTTGAACATTGGCTTTTTGGTCTCTCATAAGAAATATTTGGTGATTTGGGTGCTCTTGGAGAGTGCAACACCTCCATTTTCATCTTTGTGGGACTATATTTATAGCTTGCACATTATGGAGGCTCTCTTCTAGGGCTTTGAAGTTGTTCATTTTAGATATGGCCTTCAAGGAGCTTGTAGCCTCCTCCATTACTCCAAGGACCTGGTAACATTGTTTCATTGAAGAGAAATAATGTTATTCCTGGTTTCTATTTAATATATATTGTTTTACTTGTATTTTGGCAACCTTGTGGTGTAGACCACCACCCTTATTTTTCTATTCATACACTAGAGTATTTTATCCCCGTGCACCAAGGATAATACTGCTAGTTTTATTTATTTTGTCACAGTTGTTTATTTCCTAGACACACTTAGGAAATAAGAGCACACACTCTCATTTTTATTTTTCTAAAGTGGCTGCACATGGAGATTGAAAGAATGAAATAGGGGCTTGATTGAGGCAAGCTCCCAAATAGTCCCAACCATTTGTCTTGTTTTGTGGTGTGCAGGTTGGAGAAGAACAAGATTCAAACACACGAGAATTTGTTTATCTCTCCTCTTCCCTTGTCAATTGATTTATTTCATTATATTTAGATTAAATGTGTTATTTTGTCAAGTTCTTAGTATACTTCAATGTTGGGTACTCCTTCTAGTTTTGTATGCAAACTAGATGAAGTTACAAACCCAAATTGGACTATACAATATAGATTTTGAGTTTTATTGATGTATGGACGATAGTGCGCTGCACAAACGTCCCTATGACACGTTGGCATCTTGGGTCGAGACCTTCTCCCTTCAATGCTAGGTTCCTCTCCACCTTATTTCTAGTTCTATATTTATTTCTATGATTTGATTTCTAGATTTTAAAAAATTATAGTTTTGCACTGTACTTTAGTGTTCTTGCTCTTGAGATTGATTTAATTTCTTAGTATAGAACTAAGTAAGATCTTATTAGAGTTATTCTGCTCATCCTAATCAAATAGTAGCAGAATACTTCTCTTTGAGGCTAGTTTGATCTTCATGTAATTGTTGAATTTGTTTGTAATTAGATTACTTCGTTAGTCTTTTATTAGATTCAAATTTTAGACTTTACATTTTGGTGAACGTAACTATGTTCACTTGCATTTCCCTTCTTCTTCTCATAAACTATTTTTGTTTGGTAGAAATTAGAATCCGATCATGTCAAATCTCTTTATCCAAACTTTTACCACCTTTGATAACCGTTTTAGTAGTGAAGACTTTGATATGCTTGATGAAGTCCTTGATTACTTCATCTATATCAATTCTTCCTCTTCAAAATAAAAACAAATTCATTCTCAACAAATGATCAACATAATTTACGTTTTTAGTTCTACACAAGAACCTGAGAAACCAAAAATTATCATGCATCTTAGTCCTAGTACTCAACAATATTCTAAACCAGTGATCATTGTTCAAGGTGTTTTTAGATACGCCTCAACCTTTATATTACCTAATGCAAATCACAAAATCTATAACACTAAATGTGTCAGGTCCCCCTCATTTCCATGTTAAGAAAGGTGTCTCAACCTTGCAACTACAAAAGGTTACTATTCTTCCCAGTTTTGGTCTTTTTGAATACCCTTTATCTTGAAGAATGGTTTATAACTTTCAAAGTTTCAAAAGGGGCTAAAAATGGTAGGGCTTACTATTTTTAGTAACTCTACACTTGAGCTCGGATGGACCTGAAATTTTCCCAAAAGGTGCAAAACTGTCAAGTAAACATCTCGGGTGAGTTTTGACTCAAGATTAGTGTGGGAAGTTGGTTCGCTACCTTAGCTTCCTTACAAGTGGTATCAGAACTTGATCACATTTGTTTTTAGTTGTGGGTTGTTGGGTTTTTTGAACTAATCCATTTTTGAGTGGGAGCTTGTGCAGAAAATACTTTATGATCTTGTTGTAGGGATTTCCAGATGGTGAGCACATCAAAGAGAATAGAGGTAGAAAATTTTCTGGTAATAATTTTAAGATGTGGAAGATGAAGATGGATGATCTGTTAATTGATCAAGATCTATGGGATGCTAATGATGAGAAAGTTTCAAGGCCCACAGATGCTACTTTGGCTGTTGAATATGATGTTATGGACTGTAAAGCCAAGGGTCTAATAAGATTGTGTCTAACAGACTTTGTTTTGATCAATGTCCATGAAGAGCCCTCTACAAAGAAACTATGGAAGAAACTTGATGAAATATATCAGGGCAAATCTTTAGTGAACAAGATTTTCTTCAAGAAGAAATTGTATTCCTTGAGAATGGAAGAGGGTGGACGAATTTCAGAAAGAACCTTGAGAAGAGGCCACAAAATTTACAAAGTCACAAATTTAGTGCTCAAAAGTTTCAACGATTCAGTCTCTGTTGTACAAGATGATTCAGGCCCTTTTATAGAATAAGGACCTGGTATCAGTTACAATGATCCAATGGTCAGAATACCATTCAAAATAACCAACGGTTAAGATAAGTGGCACATGATTGCCTCTTAGCAATCCTTGGTGGAGGACAACTGGCAAAAATGGAATATTCCTGGTATCTTCACTTCAACATCTTTAAGAATATTCTATTCTTCCTCTGCTGATAAATCTTCCCCCACTAGCATACCTCTAAAATCCAGCTTTGCAAAAATGTCATATGCCTTAATGGTTGCATCCATTTTTTTTTAATCAAATTGTTGTGCTTTAAGTTTTGTATATTCCTATACTTGCAATTAATCAATGAGGGCTACCCACTTATTTGTCATTTTCTCTAGTTTATGGTTATACCCTTTCACCTTCATAGAGACTTTCATTATCTCATCTATTGCCACCTCTGAGAAATGTTGAACCGGGTCCTTCAACATGGGATCAAAATCAAGCCTTAAATGTCTCTACAGAGACTTGCTCATCATAATTCTCTTTATCACTTAAGTGATTCCCTAGTACCTCCTCATAAACTTCTACCTCATCAATAATCAGGTCATGAGCTTTTGCCCCTATGTCTGCTACCTTAAGCCTACAGCTCTTGAGAACATCTGCTTCAACTTTTAAGTCCTTAATCCATATGGATATTTAATTCAACATTTGTGGGGTTAGGATGTGATGCTTGAGCAACATCTTGTCTTCCAACTTCCTTGCATTAATCAATTTGTTGAGGTCTTGATCATTTTGATTAAGCTTCGCCAAACATTATTTCTTTAGTTGATCCATCTTAGTCTAGATATGGGCCAGTGTGTCCCAATTGGGCAGGGCTATCCTGATGACTTCTTCACCCTTAGTCATGAAAGTGGTGAACCGCTTTTGTATAACATTCACCTAATACTTAGTTACATCTAATCCACTTATTTCCTCTTGGTGTACCAAGGCTGATGCAGCTGGTGGCTCTGTTATTTGGGTGCCGGGGATGACCAATCCCCTAATGAATGATTGGAGTTGGGTATTTTGCCCATTCAATTCCTTATTTTTTATTTTAATCTTCTACATTTGAGAGGCTACAGCCTCAGTGCTCCCTCTAATCTCTCTGATCTCTTGTGTAGTTGTGGCATGCCCCAAATCAATGGTTGTTACTTGAAATTCACTAGCCACTATCTCTCCTTTATTCTTGTCTATCATGGGTATAGCCAATTGGGTTGTCCTTTTCCTAGTAGCAACATCTTTCTTTATTGCAGACATAGCCCTAGCCTTATGCATGGGCTTTGCATCTTCTAAGGAGAATAATGATTTTAAATCAAAAGGTACAGCCTCAATGGAAGGTTGTATTACCTCTGATGATAACCATGCTAGTATATCTAATGTTGGTCCTTCTTAACGCAACTGCTCAATGTGAGCATCTTTATTAGTTGTATCATCATTTTCATTGTCATTCGGACCTTGCTCTTGCCTCTCCTGAGGGACCTCCTCTTGCCTAGGCACATTGTCTTGAGTAACATGTTGTTGATCCTCAAGATGTTTCTCTTGATGATTTATCTCTAGTTCAGGCGCCTTAACCTCTGGATTTTATGTCTCCATGTCCCGTGATATGTCCTTTTCAAGACCCTCTTCCTATTTCTCTTCCCGGTGAACTTCCTCATGAGGAACCTATTGAGGAAGTTCTACATTCTTGTCTGCTTCAGTCATCTCCTCATCCTCTCCATCCTTTTGAGCCTATTGCTCAGAAGATTCCACTTTCTGCTCAAGAAACTATTTTGGTCCTTTCTCCATATGTCCTTCACTTATTGATCTTGTCCATCACCATGGACATCTTGGGTTGCTTCAACCATCTCTATATCTCAGGTTGTCTCCTCCTGTCCTAACTTATCTTGAGTGGTATCCTCTTCTCCTATGCTTGCTCCTACAATAAATGACAAGTCCACAGCTTCAAGACTTGTGATGGTATTGACTAGTATATCCAATTGTTCATGTTGGACACTTTCTTTAGGTGATCCTTTTGTCTCTGTGTCAAAGACTTCCTGCCAATTAGGGTCTTTTGCTAGCTCTAGATTTTCTATTTCTTTTACATCTGGTTCCTATTGAACTCCCACCTTAGCCTCTTGGAGTATTTCCTGATGTGCATGTACAGGAGGTGCAGTAGGTGAACTGACCAAAGTCTTGGTTACATCTCGTGTAACCTCATCATCTGATAAGTCAATAATTTGACTCAAGGATAAGGGTTGTTCTTGAGCACTTATTTTCTCTGATGCCTTAGCTTTGTCAGCCATTTCTTGCTTCACCTGTATAATCTGTGGGACAGGGACATTATGTTGCAACTCCCTCATCATCACCATTGTAGGATCAGGAAAGTCTTGGATCTGCCTCGCTAAATGCGTTTGAAGCACACCAGGTGGAGATACAAGTACCTAGGGTTGTTTTTGAGCAAACATTTGCTCCATTATAGTGGGCCCATTGCAACCTCTGTATGGACCTCAGCTTGTCTATATGTTGGTCCCCTCATCAGTGTGGCACCAACCCTCTTTTTCTTGGGGATATTTATCCCTCCCAATACATCTACTCCCTTTATTTCCTCTGTAGTAATGGTACTGATGGGGATGGCTGATATAGGTGCATCTCTGGGAGGTGAGGGCTGAGTGGCTATGGTTATGCCCTTAGATGTGAGCTCTACCCCTATTGTAAAGGATCTAGGCTGTGCCAGTTTTGCTTCCATGACCTGCCTCTTGTGAATGAGGAAGTTGTCATACTCTAGATCTTCTCTTTCTTTTCTCTTTCCCTTCTTATCCCACGTGAGAGCTACCTCTTTAGCCTTCAACTTAGCCAACTTCTTATCCACCCACCTTTTGGTGATGTTCATGACTTTCATTCTTATGACTTCAATTGATGTTTCTTCAGCTAAAGTCTAGTCTAGAAGAGATAAGGGTTCTTTATATATTTTCTTTTCTTCATATTCAAGATCAATCATGTCCTTTCCATCATCTGATTTCAACTAAAGGGGAACCTGCAGGTAGCCTAATGTCTTGATTTGGTTAAGAGTTAACTACTGATGTCCTCTTTTCTTGACTTCCTCGTCATCTGTGTAATTCACCTAGAAGTCCTCTAGTTGAGTTTCATGCTGCAACTTTTTGATCACATACTTCTCCATCCTATGGTATGGATCAAAATACTTGGCTAATGAAAATAGTTACAAATGTAATGCATATAACTTAGCTTCAGATTTCTTGGCATTGTTTATCCTTCCACAAACATACCAATCTATCTCCAATCAAAACTTAACATTTCCTCTCTTATACTTCCTCACATAGGCCTTATAAGAGGGAATGATCTGCCTTATTATTTCTAACAACATCACCCTATCCATGGGATACCTTGGCAACATCAATGGGTTGCCCTCGAAGCCCTCCATCCTGATATATGTGTATGTTGGGAATTGGATGAACCATCCCCCATGGGGTTGAATACGCTCCTAGGCTGCTTTTGAGATTCTCTTTGCCCTGTCATCTTCCATTAGACTTACTAGATGCATGATAAAACAGTCATTTACCACCTTGTAGTGTCGGATGGACATCTTTCTCTCTAGATACAGGTAATGCTCCCATACTGTTTGATCTGTAGGCTGAGGCCCTAGCCTTCCAAAAATGTTAAGCCCAATAGGTCATGCCTTGAAAGCACACGCATACACCACATACGATGTCATGTAAAGCGTTCTTTTCTTGTTTTGTCAAGCCATCATGGCCTCATGTAGAGAATCACTAATTAGCTTGGCCCAGTTACATATGATCTTCTTGTCCTGACCAGCTGGATCAATCTAAACATCCAAGGCTCCAATGTTCCCACATCTGCCTTACTTGCCATTCTACTTAGCAGGACCATCATATATTGCACCTCTTGACAGAATTCATACTTGTAGAGGTGTTATTGCATCTTGGCTACAACCTTAGCTTTGTTGGTAGGGTCTCTCCATGACGCAAAGATGATCTTCCTACAATCACCCACGCCGCCAGTATACTCTGCCTTCAAAGTAACTAGGTCAATCTGATACATACCCTACACCGTGGGAAACCTAAATGCCTCTATAATTCCCCTCACTGAGAGGTCAACATATACCTGCCCTTGACTTTTTACCTGCCTATTAGCCACATTATACTTACTGGCGCATTCTATAATCAATTCCAATGCATCCGCCACAAATGGGAACCCAACTGCATTGAACATTCTTGTGGAGACTATGTTATGTAATATGGGATTACCATCCCCTGAATAGATCTGTGCCCTGAAGGCATCCAGATCTATATTCCCACAATGTGTGTCACAAGCTCTACCAAATTTGGTGCATATATTGCTAGGAACTAAGAACAAATCCCACTTGAACTTGAACCATCTCAAAGATCTATCCGCTTTTGAGCCATTTCATCTTGTAGAAAATAGTTATCCATGGTAAGTCTTAGGGTTTAGAGATTAATAGGTAAATTAGCTTTAATTCCTTTATGTAAGTTGAAATCCACCTTAAACCATATGCAAACAAGAATTCACCCAATGATTCACCCTGATCACCAGAATTTTACCTTCTGTCCATGTGAAAATTACTGTAACTGTGAAAATGACTGGGAAGGTTTGTCATATTCATACCTGATAATTGTAACCTTAACCTCTAATGTGTAGATGTTGACATGGATATTGTTTTTCCCATACTCACCATTATGTTCTTTGCAACATCATTCCCCAGCCATTCTAAAATTGCTTTAATCACCTGTACTTCACCTTTTATCTCCTTTTCTCTATGTAATTATAGCTCAGATAACTTGGTAATTAACAATAATAGATGAATTTGGCTTTTATCCTTCAAAATTTACCAATTAGGGCATATTAATTACTTCTATACAACTAGGTAAATCTCCACCACTTAAGAGTGAGAGAAGTAAACAACTGTCAACAGGCATGTTTTTCAAATTTAAAAGGCCAATGACCTTTACTCGACATTAAATGCAAGAGATGGATATGGATATTCAAAATTTGAATGTCAGGTTAGGAATGTCCATATGACATCAGCAAAAGGTCTTGGTCAAACATCGTTGACCAAAGGAGAGAGTGATGGGATCTAATTCACTTTTTTGAAAGATCGGGATATTCGAAACATCCATTGCAAAATGTCCTTAGGTGAATATCCTATTGAAAAGTCAATGGTGGGACACATGGAACAATATCCTTGCTCTAGATATGGATGTGGATATTTGGAAGACATGAATAATTGGTGAGTACAAAATATATGGTTGCAAACATCCTTTTAAAAAGTCAAAGGTTTGATTGTACGACACATTGGTTCTTTAGCAATATGCGATATGGATATGGATATTTAGACATGGATATTCAAAACTTAATATCCAGTGCAAAATATCCATGCATTAGACCTTATTAGCAAGAATGAAATTTGACGGGCGTCACAAGAGTGGATATGGATATTTAAACATGGATATTCATATTCAACAATCAATAATGTCCATATGTGAATATCCTATCCAGTCGATGTTTTTAGGCTTCACCGTGACAAATTTTGACGGTTTCATTAGGATGAGGATATGGATATTCCAACAAAAATTATGTCCCTCCTCTAGAACAATTACTGATTTAATGAGAGTTAAGAATCATCCGGGTTCAAACCTAAAGTCCTCGTGTTTAAGGACTATTGTAAAGACTAGACATAATGATAAACATAGATACAGATATTAGGAATGTATAGGATATTTAAATCATAATGTCCATATCTCTTTGACTAGGATTTCCAGTTGACCAGAACTTTGACTAGGCATAACTCGCTCATTTTGAGGAATTTCAACATGATGTAAAAAACAAAGTTGCTTAAAATTTGATTCTCTATCCATTCTTAGCCTTTATAGGGGTTGACACTTGTCTTTAATTTAGACCATGGATCAGGACATGACATTTTACCATACCGCCCAAAGGAACAACACACAAGCAACCCAAGCAAAAGTTGGGTCATTGTTTTGTTGGGGCAAAATGGGGCGTGTTGTGAGACCACACAACAAATCCAAGCTATTTGCAACTTCATTTCACAACTTGTAGATCAAACTCTTCCTTTCACACATCTTCTCAAAAAGAATGTTTGTTTTGACTAGGACAAGAATTGCCAAAAATCCTTTTATGATCTTAAGAGCTAATTGTCTAATCCTCATATCCTGATGCTAGCCATTACTAGATGTCCTTTTCTTCTCTATACTTCTACTTCTTCTCATGCTTCAATGGCTTATTAGCCCAACATGATGACGATGGTAGGGAATGTGTTGCTTATTATATCATCCAAACCTTATTAGATTATGAAACTCATTATACAGTATTAGAGAAATAATGTCTAGCTCTCGTATTCATGACATATAAGCTTAGACATTATCTTCTCCATGCTAAAATGCATGTTATCATTAAGTTTGATCCTCTAAAGCATCTCTTTTCTAGAATAGATCTATCTAGATTTTTAGTTGAATGGGTTAAGTTGGTCACCGAGTTTGACCTAAAATTTGTCTCCCAAAAAGCAATTAAAGGACAAGTTGTAGTTGATCATTTAGCTGAGGTGCCTTCTCCTTTCTCCATTCCTAATCAAGACTCATTCCTCGATGAACATATTCTCTCTTTGGATAATGATCATCCATAGGAATTATTCTTTGACAGATCTAGGTGTCAACTTGGCTTCAGGGCTGGTGTAATACTAGTTCCCCCTTTGGGTAAGCCAATTCCTCTTTCTTTTCATCTCAATTTTCTTTGTACTAATAACATTGCCAAGTACAAAACCCTTATTGTTGGCTTGTATGCCACATCTCTCAAAATTAAGTCTCTTCAATCTATGGTGACTCACAATTGATCATAAAGAAAGTCACAAGATCTTATCAAGCTAAGAAAGATAAGTTATCTCAATATCGTGACTTAGCTTTATCATTGTTAGATTAGTTTTCCTCTTTCACTATTGATATTACTCCATGTAAGGATTGTTAGCAGGTTACTTGGTAGAGAACAGACCTAGCCAAAGGAGATTATATAATATGCAGAGGCCGGGATCCGAAAGAAGACACATCCCTATGTAATAGATATAGTATATATAAAGATAGGAGATATTAGAATGTAAGTAAGCATGATAGGAGAATATGAGTATGTTCTCATGTAAGCAATGACATATGTCATGTATGTAACTATGCCGAAGGATGGACAATGAATGTATACATTTCATTGCTGCTAATATATATATATATATATACATATATCTGTGTGTGTGTGTGTGCATGGTAGTCCGTCGGTATTGGGTAATTATGTGTGTTATCTGTTTGGTTATTCTTTTATGTTTTGTTGTCAATCTCTAGCTACCTCACTGGGGTATAAACTGACTACAAAGACTTGTCTGAAGATCAGATCCCCAGACCAGTATTCTCTCTACATTTCTTGCTAACATTTGGTTCCATTGCCGGGAAGCAGTGGGATACCAGTCTGACTCAACTCAAGCAAATCTACAAGACTATCCTACCTAGTAGCTAACTTTGCATGTCTTGAGGACAAGACATAATTTTTTGGGGGGTGATGTTAGCAAGTTACTTGACAGAGAACAGAGCCAACTGGAGGAGATTATACAATATGCGGAGGTCGAAAGCCGACAGAAGACACATCCCTATGTAATAGATATAGTATATATAAATATAGGAGATATTAGAATGTACAAGTAAGTAAGCATGATAGGAGAATAGGAGTATGTTCTGATGTAAGCAATGACATAGAAGTTATGTATGTAACTATGACGGAGAATGGACAATGGATGTATACATTTAATTGTTGCTAATATATATATGGGAGTCTGCAGGTACTAGGTAATTATGTATGTTATCTTATTTTGATGTGTATGTGATGATCTATTTGGTTATTCTTTATGTTTTGTTGTCAATATCTAGCTACCTGACCGAGGTATAAACTGACTACAAAGACTTGACTGAGGACTGGATCTCTGGACCAGTATTCCCTCTACATTTCTTTCTAACAAGGACAATCATCATGCGGATGCAATGGCAAGTGTTTCTTTCCTTGTACCCTTTGATGATTATGTAATTGGTTATCATTTTACAATTCATACTTTAACTTCACCTGCTATTGTCAATAATTCTTCTTCTGATTCTCTTTTTTGCTACAGTGTCGATTATAAGGAATGGTACTCCCACATATTCAATTATATACACGATGGTACCTTCCCAAATGATTCTTCAAAAAGTGCTCAAACTCACATTTGTAAGCTCGTAGCACATTATGTTATTCTTTCTAATATCTTATATTGTCGCACCTACAATGGTCTTCTCCTATGTTGCTTAACTAAGGCCAAAATTCCCATTGCCCTTGAAGAGGCCCATTTAGGTGCTTGTGGGGGGCATTTTGGTGGATGGACCTTAGTTCAAAAGTTGCTCCAAATGGGTTACTATTGGACAAGCATGGAACAAGATTCATTTGCCTTTCTTAAAAGTTTTCCTCAGTGTCAACAACATAGCTACTTGATCCAATCTCCTACACAGGAACTTCAGGCCCAAGGAGCACCTTGGCCATTTTCTATTTGGGGTTTGATATCATCCAAAAAAATTCTCCTCCTTCCAAAGTTCATGCTTTCATCATAAATGCTACAAATTATTTCACGAAGTGGGTTGAAGTTGTTCCATTTTGATCCACAACTGTTGGAGTTATATGTCTTTTTCTCCTCAATCACATAATTTCTTGCTTTGGACTTCCTTCCACCTTTGTCTCTAATAATGGCACTCCATTTAAGAACAAGGAAGTGAAATAGTTCCTTGAGAAATTTCATATTCAACAACACTTCTCTACGCCATACTATCTATAATCAACTGGCCAAGTAGAGGCTTCTAACAAAACTATTAAACAAATTATTCCTAACAGTCAAAAAACATGGTAAAGATTGGCATACTCAGCTCTCTTATGCATTATGGGCCTATCGCACAAGTATTTTTTAAAACTACTGGAACCACCCCATACAATCTTGTCTATGGTGCCAATGTCATTATGCCTTTGGAGTTGTAAATTCTTTTTTTGTGAATTTCCCTCCAAGGCCTCATCGATGATAACACTTATCATGATCAGCGTCTTTTATAGCTTGAAATGCTTCATGAACAAGACCTAAACACTCTCAAGCACCTTCAAGCCAAAAGACCTTAAATCACAGATACAATTAATGAATTCTACATTGATCCTTCGAAGTTGGTGACCTATTATTGTACGAGAACCAACATAACATGAATCCTCCTGCCAGTGCGAAAGGAAAATTTAGTCCAAATTGGTTGGGCCCCTACATTGTCACCAATGTCTATGGATCAGGCGCATATGGTCTCTCTACGATGGATGATAAGCCTTTTAAAGAGCCCATTAATGCTATGCATTTACGTCATTTTCATGTTTAGTTTTTTTTCTTTATGCAACATTTGTGTGGCATAGTTATGATTAGGATATAATCCTTTCTTTCCTTATGTTATTTGATCATTAACACATTTTTTTAGGGTTATGATTCTTTTCAAAATTGTATGTTTACTTAAATATGCAGTTTTTCTTTTAGAACACAATGCGTTTGTTTGTTTAGTATTATTTAATGCTTCACATTCTTCCTTTATGCTTGTGTTTCTATTCTTGACATGATCCATATTGTCTTGAATGTTAGTTGTAGTTTTGATTTTTAAATGGAAATTACCTCATTCTCTTTACCATGTTGATTATTTAATTGTGTAAACAATTAATTAATCTCTTTTTAATTACTTAATTGGATCTTTTATAAGTATTTAATTAGATAACTTTCTTTGTCAAATTACCAATTAGATCTTCATTGTATTTAATTGTGTAAATTTTATCATTTATTATTTAATTAGACCATTCTTGCATTTAATTAAACACTTTTATTAAGTTGTTTTATTATATCTGAATAACATTTAATTAAATAATTTCCATCACATATACAAAGTATAAAACATATTATAACACATGCATATCACTCAAAAAGTCAAAATCTCGTATATATATCACATGTCCCTCGATACAAAAATAGTACAAAATCATTACTACATCAAAATGTGGTGTGTCAATATATATATATACAAAAATCTGCTACGGTCCATGGTTTCTTAATCCCTCTGGCCTTGGCGGTGGCTACTATACAAAAGGCTCCTGTTGAGAGGTTATGGACCGTGAGTGACTGCAACTCCGTGTCTGTAGGCCCCTGACTATGCCTCTCAACTCTGTTGCCTCAGCTATTATACATAACTCACTATGTTGTAGTTGAGTAACCACATCTCATAATCTAGTTGTCTCGGTCATTAGACCCTGCACCCATGGATGGCCCAAGTTTGTCAATGGCATGGTTTGAACTCTTTGTAAGTCATCCCTCACGAGATCTAGTTGGCTCTGTCGAGTGTCATGTGCACTCTTTGCTCTCATCACTACTAGGTCTCTCTCTGTTGTGACTACGGTAACATGTGTGGTAGCCTAGTCTCTCTCTACCATGAGCATGATCACCTATGTGGCAACTTAGTCTCACTATGTTGTGAGTGTTGTAGTGTGGGCTACTACCTAGTCATGCTCCATTGTAATAGTCATTACTTCTGTAGTGGCTTGGTTCTGATGAAATTAGCTCTCTTCAAATGCAGCGCTTAGCTACACCACGGGCTCAAAAATGTCAACATGTCACCCGACAATCTATTAAAGCCTATAGTTGGCTCACACACCCTACTCAGGCTGAACACTTGGCACGATCTCAACTATAACTCGACCTATGTAGTCAAGCCACTCCTATGTGCTCACTGCAAAAATCAAACATAAACATAGTCAGATCTATCATCATATCATCAAATCAAAATTAAATACAGATCTATTATTCTACTTAAATCACAATGCAAATATAAAATTCTCACCTGGACCCCTGACTTGCCAGTCGAGATCTAAAGGAGTCGTATGTCTCATTGGTGTCATGTTGGGCATGCTCATAGTCTTTATAGTCACTATTGTCATAGGTGTTGGAGGTGGCTTCATAGCAACTACACTGCTAGACTCCTCTCTCTCCCTCTGACTCGATGTTTTATTAGTTGGTGGTGATACTAGTGCCACTCAAGGTCGGGCTCTAGGCCTCTCCTCTATAGCAACGCCGCTCTCCTCCCATTCTCATTGACTTCCCACCTGCACTAGTATGGGCTCCTCATCATCATCATCACCCTCCTCCTCACTCTTTATATCCTATCCTCCCTCCTCCTCCAAGCCCTGCTTTGAAAAAAGTTTTGGATCTCCAGTAGGGGCGTCATGTAGGAAGATAGGTGGTAGTCGGGATGCAACCCACCATGCCATGAATGTTGGGGTCACCCCCATGTCATCGTTGTTAGATACTGGTGGTGCATCTTACTCATCACTATCAAGATCACTCAGATCTACATCTACGATGGTAGGATAGGGCCATTCTCGTGGTCTCACTATGCTACAATGTGAGCGCACGTAAGTTGGCACAACTGCAAGAATACCCTATACTCACCTAAACTGCCTCATCACATGATCGAGGTAAAATGTCACTATGATACGATCGAGGTGACCGACTAATAGCTGATGCATCTACATCCTCAATAGTTTGTCATGTCTACCTTGCCTAAGTGTGCATCCTCTTATAGGGCCGCTAGATAACATTTGTGATCTACAATCAGTCCAATGTCTATATTCAATACAATAAATCCCTAAACTTCCATGGCTTCCTCAGCTTATAAGTGTGGAATCATGACTCCATCCAAGTGATCTCTATGGGTACCCCCACTGATCGTGTACACCTGATGTGCTCGAATGCCCACACCTAGAGCAAGGTGCAGGTCATAAGGCTCTAGCTCTCGTAATGGATGTATCATCTCAGATCATGGTATAAGTGCACGAGCATACTCCAACCCCATGAAAACACTATCTACTACTCCTCCATTGCCTTGATGGTATGGACAAGGTTGCCATGCATTTGTGTGCCTTGTCCATTCTGTGTTATACAAAGGGCGATAGTAGCGATGAGCACACGACAGACTAGTGGGACGTCACCACCCTACTCTAGCCACCTCGTATGAATGTTTCCTAAGGTATTCCCAGGGATGGTTCGACCAAGACAATAAATCTATTGATCCAAGATGTATGCCTATGATCTCTACTCTGTAATAGAAATGGCTCGACCCTGAATCAGTAGCCACAAGATCTAGTAAACATCCTCTAATGTGACAATCATCTCTCCTATTGAAAGATAGAAGACAAAGGTGTTTGCGACCCACCTCTCCATCAAGTCCATGAGCATGTGAGCATTATATCACATCTCTAACATTATGTACACCTAGTAGACTCTAACTACACATAGAAGTGCAACATCCTCTAATGAGAGTGCACTTTGTCGATCTCTCAATAAGGTGAAGATTTTCCTGCCCCTGTGTTCTTGCATAGTCAGAGGGTACTGCAATCATCAAATAAATTTTCTATTAGTTCCATATAAAAATTCATCAAATTTTCATTTTAAAAATCCAACTTTTTTCTCTACGTCTAAAGGATGCTAGCGTCCCTAGACGCTAGCGCCCTTCTTGGACACTAGTGTGTCCAAAGGACGTAAGCGCATTGGTTGGACACAAGTGTGCCTAGTGGACTCTAGCACCCAAATGGGACACTAGTACTCCACATGGGCTCCATTTGGCATGAAAAATGAGAAAATAATGACTAAAATTTCAAAATTTCCATACCTCTCGCATGGCGGCTCCCTACTTGACGCACTACCTCAAGGCGTCCAGTCGTGGTGATCGGTATGCTCATCTATGTAGCATTTTTTCTCTCAAACTCACTCAGGTGCTTCAAAATTCTTATAAGGGGTAATTAAAATGATAAGTAAAAAAGTGAAAAAAAAATTATTGTTTATAGAAAATTTTCAAATTTTCTGAAGCACCTTCACACAAAAACCTTCATAACTTAGGCCTGCAAACTTTGATTTTCACATCATTTTTTGCATTGGAATCTTGGTTCCACCCTCTTTATTTCCATATCCTCTTCACTCTAGTGTTATTCTACTAAATAACCCTACAAAGGGCACATTCATCACTATTTACAAAAAATTTCAACGAGGTGGATCTTTCTCCCTATTTTTGCCCTTTTAATAGCAGGCATAAACACAAGGGGCTTATCTCCACCCTTATTTTTGTTTTTCTTCATTTTTATTCTAACATCATTTTCTGACTATTTTTAAAAATATAGCAATTTTAGCCCTGATTTTTTAACTAACGTACTTTTGGTCCTACAGGATTATTGGTTTTCTAACGAAGTGATTTGGTAGATTTGTGCAACCTAACACTATGGCTTTGCAGATTCCTAGTCCAGGGGCATCGCTCTTTCACCTGGTGAATTTTTGTGGCCTCTATTGTATCCTTTTCGATATCCTTTTCATGCTTATTTTCTTTCAGCATTTTCTTCATATACATTAGCATAGCTTATCACCTAGTGTCATCAACCCACTAAAGTGGGGGTAAAATGTAATGTAGACAATGTGTAACCTCACAATTTTACATTGTGTTTTGGCTCACTTTGGTGTCCACACCCTAGCATGTTTCTAGGGTCACTTAACCTAAACCTTGGCCTATTTTACCCATCACCAAGGTTTGCCAAAATTCATAGTGGATATTTATTTATCTTAATGTGGTGAGAACATGTGTGAAATTTGAGCAAATATTCCTAGGAAGCAAGTGCTATAGGTGGACGTCTCTATGACATGTTGGCATCCTGAATATTTTAAAATTTTAAAACGTTGATTCTCTCGCCTTCTTTTTGGAATTTGTCAGTGGTAACACTCAATTGGCCCTATAGCATACCTAACCCTTCTAGATTTCCTCTCTCCATGCAAAATGCAAGTTTGACAGAAAAGAATATCTCTTTTGGCTCACTTGACTTTTGATTGGCTCTCTCTCACATGCTCTTGGAAAATACATAACAGATTTTGAACATTAGCTCTTTGGTCTCTCATAAGAAATATTTGGTGATTTAGGTGCTCTTGGAGAGTGCAGCACCTCCATTTTCATCTTTGTGGGACTACATTTGCATCTTGCATGTTGTGGAGGCTCTCTTCTAGGGCTTTGAAGCTGTTCATTTCAAATCTAACCTTCAAGGAGCTTGTAGCCTCTTCTATTAC
The DNA here is from genome assembly GCA_027924645.1 of Cunninghamia lanceolata. NCBI lineage: Eukaryota > Viridiplantae > Streptophyta > Pinopsida > Cupressales > Cupressaceae > Cunninghamia > Cunninghamia lanceolata. The sequence goes on along the minus strand of BSBN01000053.1, from coordinate 1,463 downwards.
TCCAAGGACCTGGTAACATTGTTTCATTGAGGAGAAATAGTGTTATTCCTTGTTTTATTTAATATATGTTGTTTTACTTGCATTTTGGCAACCCTGTGGTGTAGACCATCACCCTTATTTTTTCTATTCATACACTAGAGTATTTTCTCCCATAGACCAAGGATAATACTCCTAGTTTTATTTACTTTGTCACGACTGTTTATTTCCTAGACGCACTTAGGAAATAAGAGCACACACTCTCATTTTTATTTTTCCAAAGTGGCTACCCATGGAGGTCGAGAGACCAAAATAGGGGCTTGATTGAGGCAAGTTCCCAAGAAGTCCCAACCATTTTTCCTATTATGTGGTGTGCAGGTTGGAGAAGAAGAAGATTTAAATGCACGGGAGTTTTTTTAATCTCTCCTTTTCCCTTGTCAATTGATTTATTTCATTATATTTAGATTAGATGTCCTATTTTGTCAATTTCTTAGTATACTTGGATGTTGGGTACTCGTTCTAGTTTTGTACACATACTGGATGAAGTTACAAACCCATATTGGACTATACAATATGGATTTTTAGAGTTTTATTGTTGTCTAGATGACAACGCACTATGTAGATGTCCCCTGTGACACACTAGCATCCTAGGTTGAGACCTTCTCCCTTCAGTGTCAAGTTCCTCTCTTCACCTTGTTTCATTTCTATATTTATTTATGTGATTTGAGTTCCAAATTTTCATAAATTATAGTTTTTCCACTGTACTTTAGTGTTCTTTCTCTTGAGATTGATTTAATTTCTTAGTATAGAACTAAGTAAGATCTTATTAGAGTCATTCTGCTCTTCCTGATCAGACAATAGCGTAATACTCCTCTTTGAGGCTAGTTTGATCTTCATGTAATTGATGAATTTGTTTCTAATTATATTACTTCATTAGTATTTTATTAGATTCAAATTTTAGACTTTATAATAACTTTTCAAACTATTTATTCTTTTTAAATCCAAAAGATGTGTCACATTCTAGGCTTTATTGGCTATAGGCTAAAAAAAGTTTTGATTTCATATTTTTTGACCAAGTTAGGTTGGTTGGAAAATTAGTTTTTAATATTTTAAAAAAGTCATAGTAAAAAATTCATAAATAATTATTTATTTATTAAAAAATTCAAATAAATGTCACATCCACTCATGTGTCCTTTACTTAAATCCAAATCTTGGAGGAAAAATATTTTATTTTTCTTATACTTAGGTTGGCTAGAATGACACCTACTTTTTACATTTTTATGAAAATTTAAGTAGTGTCTAATTAAAATGTGCAATTTTCACCAAAATAATTTTAAAAAATTCAAAAAAAAAGTAGTATCTCATAAACTAAATTTATTTCCTACAACTTTTATTACTACCTTATTTTTAGATTGTGTCGATAACTCATTCAATTTTTTACATGAAGTTACTTAAGTATGTTTTTAGCATTTTCATTGCCACTCAGG